>ML111890.1:0-44052 GCA_003697995.1 Taxidea taxus jeffersonii
TTGACAATCATTCCCAAGCATATGGCCCACTGATATACATCTAAAGGGTCTTACGACAAAGGTTATATTACCGGTAATGAATAACTTTTTTCCCAACAACAGCTAGTCCCTCAAGGTCCTGAAAACCTTGCTTCCAAATATGCCATCCCTGACTTGCAAGCATATAATGGACCACTCCTCACAGACCTGGGCAGCAGCTCTTTCCATCCAAGGGTCCTGTCCCCACGCTTTCATAAACCACCATTTTGCACCAAAGATGTCTCAAGAATTCTTTCTTGGTCATGGGCTCCAGACCTCACCACACTGACCCTTACTTATATTCTAAGACTTCATCATTAGGAAGGAATGCTTCCTTATGAGACCTCACGCATCCTCCCTTATACAGCTTCATCTGCAAAACATGCCTAGCTCCAAATACTCCTCTTGACACAGAAAGGAATAAATCAGTATGATTCTCTTCCTGCCCCTTTCTCTTTTTCTGTGGGATGTGACTACACACTTATAGAGATGCATGCTTTCTGCTTCACTCTTCCATGCCGTGAGACTTACAAAAGTATGAATTCCTCCTTTGGGAAAGTGGAACAAGGAAGGAGGACAAATTCTGAAGTTTGGGAAAGTAGAAGTTTCAATTCAGGGAAGTGTTAAGATTTGGAAATAGAAATTATAAGATGGACATTTGGGGAGAAAATAATGAGAATAAAGGCATCTGGCAGAATCTCAATCAAGAGGCTTTAAGTGTTGGAGACACTGTTTTAACTCAGATTATGTGAGTCCTGTGTTTCTGCAATTTGGTTTTATTTTTATGTTTCTGAATTTGACAGCTGAGCCTTAGTTGGATATCTAGGCCACATGGGAGATAATGCTTTCCCAAGTTTAATAGTGCCTGTATATAACTAACCCATCCTCAACTTAATGAGAATGAGTCTCAGAAAATACTTGTAGTCCTGTGTTAAGCCTGGGATCCTCTGAGTTGAGCACATTACCAGGCTTCAGGAAAGACACAGGCCTTAGATCTAGAGCTGGCATAGTTCGACCTTGACCTTCATAGGGTAAATGTGATATTGTGAATTATATAATAATAGATACAGATTTGGTTTCTTTCTCCTTTTCAGGCACAGAGTTCCCCAAACCCTGGAATTTCCTAAGTGATGGGATTGACAAAGATGTCTTTGTTATGTTAATGAGGTGGCTTAAGCCAATGAATGAAGCTTGATATGCATATGCTTCCTCCCTGTTTCTTCCTGGTTTTATACTCATTTCTTTTTAGCACTAGATAGTGTGTCATTGTCTGATGTGCCACAGTTTATTTATTCATTCACTTACTGAGGGAATCTCTTGATTCTTTCCAGGTTCTGGCAATTATGAATAAAGCTACTATAAACAACTACATGCAGAGTTGGGTTTTTTTTTTTTTTGCCATATTTGTGTGTGTGTGTATGTATATATACATATCTATCTATCTATCTAGCTATCTATCTATTTAATATAAACTGACTAGAAATGCAAAGAATCTAGACAAGCCAAACAATTTTGAAAAAGAAGAAAGTTGAAGACAAAGTACGTGATTTCACAATTTACTTGAATCGTGTAATAAAGACAGTACAGTATTGGCATAAATGTACATATAGATTAATAAAGCCAAAAAGAGAGTCCAAAAAGAATCCACATATAAGATGGATTCAACAAAAATGCCAGACTAATTCAAAAGGAAAGGATAGCTTTGCAAGAAATGGTTCTAGAACACTGGAAATCCACAGGCCAGAGAAAGGAAACAAAAAAGCCCGAACACTTACTTCACACCAAACACAGACACGTATAACCTGCAATGGATCATAGACCAAAATTTAAGTTCAAAACCAAGAAACTTCTAGAAAAAACATAGAAGATAACCTTTGCAGCTTTAGTATAGGAAGCGTTTTCTTGGCTATAACACAAAAGGCATAACCCCTAAAAGAAAATAAAACATAAAACAAATTTCATAAAAATTTAAAAAATCTCTTGCTTTTGCTTTTCAAAAGACACCATAAAACTAAAAAAGACAGGCAACAGAAGAGCAGAAAGTATTTGCAAAACACATTTCTGATAAAAGACTTGTATCCAGAATATATAATAAACTCTACAACTCAACCATCACCATCAGATCTCTATTAGAGGATAGACAATATAATAAAAAAATGGAAAAAATTTTGAATAGAAACTTCACCCATAAGATATACAAATGACAAATATGCATCTAAAGAAAAGTTCAGGGTGCCTGGGTGGCTCAGTTGGTTAAGCGACTGCCTTTGGCTCAGGTCATGATCCTGGAGTCCCAGGATCGAGTCCCACATCGAGAGTCTGCTTCTCCCACTGACCTCTCTCCTCTCATGCTCTCTCTCTCTCTCTCTCAAATAAAATCTTTAAAAAAAAAAAAAAAAAGGAAGAGAAGTTCAACAACATTTTTCACTAAGAAATTGAAAGCTCAAGCCATGGTGTGATTCCCCCTACACAACTATCATAGTAATGCTGGGTCCATGGTCAAAGGAATGAGACTGATACAAAGTGAAGGTCAAGCAAAGCTTTATTTCGCACCAAGCATCAAGAATCAAACTGACGGGCCAGGGCCGTCTCTTTCAAAGAGGCAACCCCTCCCTGCCTTACAGACTAACTTTTATAGAGCAAAGGCCATGTGGTTGGGCCTGGCCACACACAGGTGGCCAATGAGATTGCAACACACAGAGAAAGCTGCATAGTCATGCTAGGTCACACACGGCTGGCCAATTGAATTACAATTCACCCCATAGTAGCTATTTGAACTAGCCTATCACCCTGGTCAGAATTGGTGCCCAAAAGGCGTGGCCCACACTCCTTGGTAGCGAGGGAGATAGTATGCGCACCCTGCTGACTGGATGTCTCCATCTGGCCCAACTCATCCCTGCATCCCGGCTCTGTTATCTCTTCCTGGCCTGACCCATTCTTGCATTTGGGCTCTGTCATCAGGGGCTTGCTTACCATATTTTACTACATAAACAACACAATGGCTGTTTAATCCAAGAAATGGAATTGCTTTGGTTAAATAGGCCCTTACAGTAACACTAAAATAGGCATGCCTTTCCATCCCAGATATTGATAAGGATGTAGGGAAATGGGAACCTTCATTGCTACTGAGAACATAAAATGTTACACCTACTTTGGAAAAACAGTTCTTTGGTTTCTTAAAAAATTCTAAGACCCAATAATTCCACTCCTTGGTAGGTTAGGAAGACATGTCCACCCAAAGATCTGAACTTAACTATTCACAGCAGTTATTTAAAATGGCCATAAACTGGAAATAATCCAAATGTCCATCAGCTGGCAAATGGACAAACTAAACGTGGGACATGATGGAATATTGCACAATAATAGGGATAACCTCCAGACACATGCAGCAAAACAAATAAACCTCAGAAATGTTATGGTAAGTGAAAGAGGCTACAAAAAAGGGAAATTACAAGGTTTTGAATAGTGGGTGATAAAGAAAAGTAGCCAGTGACAATAATAGATACCGACCTGGATACCTGAGCTTTGCAAGAAGACAGTGATAGGTTAATGTCACTCTCTGAGAGATTAACAGTTTATGTTGGTTACCAGCCATCACCACCACTAACACTACCATGTATGATCAATTTTCCCCAAGCAGGGTAAAATTTAGCTGATTTGTGGGAGATTTCTGCTAATTGTCTATCTTCTTCCTATTTCTTGATACACGGTAACTAGATCTCAGTTCCTCCCTCCCCGTTTCCCTCAACTACCATTGCATTTCTACTACAGTTATTGGAGAAACTAAGGACAGAGCTAAAGGAATGTTATTCTGATTAGAAAAACTTCCCAGGGGGGCGCCTGGGTGACTCAGTCATTAAGCGTCTGCCTTCAGACCAGGTCATGGTCCCGGGGTCCTGAGATCGAGCCCCACATCGGGCTCCCTGCTCCGTGGGAAGCCTGCTTCTCCCTCTCCTACTCCCCCTGCTTGTGTTCCCCTCTCTTGCTGTATCTTTTTCTGTCAAATAAATAAAATATTAAAAAAAAAAAAGAAAAGAAAAACTTCCCAGGGACTAGAGATCATCTGGTTTCCTAAATTTATTGGCTGGTGAGATGGTGGAAAGTTTAATATTTGATTATCTTATATGTCCTTCCAACCCTTTGGATGCTCTTGGAAATCAATACATCAGTGATTTCACATTTATCTAGATCTTCTGGGGTCCTGAAAGAATGGTGGCTGTTTCCATGAAAGACAGCTCATATTGCTAGAGGAATCCCCAACTCTACCTGGATGACCATAACCCCTTTAGCTAAGACTGCAAATAAGACATTCTTTTTTTTTTTTTTAAGATTTTATTTATTTATTTGACAGACAGAGATCACAAGTAGGCAGAGAGGCAGGCAGAGAGAGAGGGGGAAGCAGGCTCCCCACTGAGCAGAGAGCCCGATGTGGGACTTGATTCCAGGACCCTGAGATCAGGACCTGAGCCAAAGGCAGAGGCTTTAACCACTGAGCCACCCAGGCGCCCCCAAATAAGACATTCTAAATATATTTTATTTCATTGTGCTCACAGAGGAAAAAAATATTTTTGCAATTTACTTTAGATTTTGATGCTATAAACTTTAAAATTGGTGGAAGGTATTATATTTAAGTTTATATATTTTTCCAGGGATTTTGGTTATGGGAGATTTATATCCAAATTTGAGAACTTTTTATGTTCACTTCCTATTACTGGTGAATTTTAATGTTACCATTTGTTCTCCTTGCAGAAATTTGGTAGGCTGTACCAAGCAATAAATTTGGACACAACTACTGATAGAAAAAGAAAAAGAGGTAAGCTCCTGGGTTTGAATACAAGATATCAATTATCTATACTGTTTTTAGGCATTTCAGATTTATAGGGCGAAATCATGACTAGTGGTCACAGGAGAATTTACAAAGGAATAGTCATTGGCATTATGGACATGGCCAGGAATTTTTCAAGAGATAAATTAAGGGAGGAAAAAAATCCAAGAATGTTAAAGGAAAAAAGGGGATGAGGATAAGAGGAGAAGCCTGTTGTTTTTGTTTCCATAGAGGAAAGAGTTTAGGAAAGTAGTAACAGATTACAACCTGGAAAGAAATATAAGAAATAAGGAGTGCTCGTATCTCACTTAATGACTAGTGGAGCATTCTCTTAAAAAAAAAAGAAAAAGTGGGAGTTACAGGCAGGGAACAAGAGAAGGAGGTTGGAGGATGGCAAATTACTAAGGCACATTAAGGGAATGGGGAATTGTGGCTAAAATGACCTAATGGGAGTATTGTTAGAGGCAAGTCAGGGTGATCAGATATCACCTGGGGGTGATTTGAGGTGATCAGTTATCAGATGCTGAGGTAATCAGTTATCATCAAGGGTGGGGATTCTAACTTAAACTTAGCAGGATTCTTGCTAAAACTGAATTCTATAAGGAAGAACCAAGCTGGTCAAGGTCAGGCCTAGTCAGAAAGAAAACTCAGAAGAACATGACCAAAGTTCTTGTGTGACCAAGTACAAAATTGAAATGTCTCAGACTTAGCAGCCTCTGACCTCACATATTCAATATTTAACATCAACACTCAAAAGGTTTTACTACCTCTCAATTTGTAGTGGTTCATACAGAAGTTTCTTTGCATTATGGATCTTTCTCCCCAGATATTCCCCCTTAACATGGCTCTCTCCAGGGAAGTTCATATAGCTATAGATCTAGCAGCCCAGGCAACTGCTAGATGTACCTGGTTTGGGAATAGGCACCTCCCAGATACCAATTCTGTTTTTGAGACAAACAACTCTATTTGGGTCTAGAGAAAAAGGAAATCTTTTTAAAAGATTTTTTAATGCATTTGACAGAGAAAGAAAGAGACAGACACAAAGAAAACACAAGCAGGGAAAGCAGCAGAGGGAGAGGGAGAAGCAGACTCCCCACTGAGCAGGGAGTCTGGCATGTGGCTTGATTCCAGGACCCTGGGATCATGAGTTGAGCTGAAGGCAGACACTTAACCAACTGAGCCACCCAGGCATCCTGAGGAAATCTTCTCAAATGTCAATATATGCACCTGTAAGAAAATGGTTATGTATCTGAAATTGTGAAAATTTGGCTTCCCAAATGTCACCAGTGATCTGTTGAAAAGACAAGGTAAGTTTATTGCTTACTGCAGTAAGAAGGAGCAAACCATTGGCAGTGAATCAGAGGGGAGACAGGAATGTCAGAAATCATTGAGAAATAGAAAATGGATTTAAGGGGTGCCTGGGTGGCTCGGTCATTAAGCATCTGCCTTCGGCTCAGGTCTTGATCCTAGGGTCCTGGAATCAAGACCCACATTGGGCTCCCTGCTCAATGGGGAGCTTGCTTCTCCCTCTCCCACTCCTCCTGCTTGTGTTCCCTCCTTGCTGTGTCTCTCCATCAAATAAATAAATAAAATCTTTTTAAAAAAATGGAATTTAAGGCATTTCTTTCAAAGAGGGGGCTTGTTGAGGATTACATAAGAATCAATATACAACAGTTCAGGATTCAAAGAATCCTAAGGTTCGAACTCAAATTGCAGCTTCAAAGATTTACTTATTTATTTGAGAGAGAGAGAGGAAAAAAAGAGAGAGAGAACGAGCAGTCGGGGCAGAGGGAAAGGAAAAGAGAACCTCAAGCTGACTGAGCCCTCAGCACAGAGCCCAATGCAAGGCTCAGTCTCATGACCTTGAGATTACAACCTGAGCTGAAACCAAGAGTTGGACGTTTAACCAGTCATGCCACCCAGGCTTCCCTTAAATTGCAATTTTAAATTAATCTGTCTTTATCTTCAGAGACAACATAGTGAAAGTAATTTTGCAAAAAGTGACCTTTGAAAAGTGAGTCTTTTGAGAAGCCATTACATAAAATGAACAAACCATTTGTCTAGGCAGACAGGTCCCTGAAAATAAAGGGATGCTAATGGAGACAGTGAGATGGCAAAGTCGAACTGTGGGTACAGTTTCAGTACTCAGTGTCTAGTTTGACTCCGGAGATAGTCTTCATTCTCCAGTTGTGAGCTGCTTCATTCACTAAGTTATGCAGACAAAGTAATTGCTGTTGACCAGCGAGAGTTCATGTGTGCATTTTAGCTCCAGAAGCTGTGTTGCCTTGTGACTTTGTTGGAGCTTCTCCTTAATTTTTCTTAAAGGATTTAAAAAAAATTTTTTTTAAAGATCTTATTTATTTATTTGACAGACAGAGATCACAACTAGGCAGAGGCAGGCAGAGAGAGGGGGAGAAGCAGGCTCCCCACTGAGCAGAGAGCCCAATGTGGGACTCGATCCCAGGACCCTGGGATCATGACCCAAGCCGAAGGCAGAGGCTTTAATCCACTGAGCCACCCAGGCGCCCCGGAGGCTCAGAATCCTGGGCTGGTAGTAGCAAGGTCAGCACACAGGAGGCCTTGTGACCCAAGTCAGCAGGAACAACCTGAGAGAAAATGTTGTCTCAGGGGGGCATTGGGCTAAGAGCACACACAGGAAGTCTGACAGACTTACATCTTAGAGAAGACTTAGATCTTTGCTAGAAACCCATTTCGTACATTTGTGGTTTGGGTAAATTATTGAACCTCTCTGGGCTTCTGTTTCTACTCTAAATGAAACAACAGACCAAAGATACTAGCACATAATAGAACCCAGCAGATATTTTTCTTTTCTTCCTGTAAGTCTATTGACTATGGAGAAAATTACCTAAAACAAGGTATTATAATTTATTTAGTAGCAATTATATATTAAAATGAGATGTAGAGTTCTACTGAGTAATCAGTAAGAGTATTATTTCCACCATAAACACAATTGTATGCCTACTAAAAAAAAACAGACACTGTGTTTTATGAAAATAATCTGCAATAAACAGGTAATTGTTGTTCAATGAGTATAAAGTTTCAGTTATACAAAACAAATAAGTCTACTATTCTGCTGCACAAATAGTATCCATGGTAATAATGTAGTGTTATACACTTTAAACTCTGCTAATATTACAGATTTCCTGTTAAATGTTCTTACCGCAAAACCAAAATCAAACAACAATAACAACAAAACAACAAAAGAACATGAGGAAATTTTTGGAAGTGATGGATATATTTAGTACCTTGATTGTGGTAATGATATCGCAGAGGTGTGCATCTGTCCGAACTCATCAGAAAGTATACATTAAACATATCCAATTATTTGTATGTCAATTATACCTCGATGAAACTTAAAAAATATTCATATTGAATTTCTAACCTCCCATTAAAATTAATTATTTACATTTACAGCTATCTCAAAAGTATTATATTTTAACTTTATATAACCTAGCTCCTGTTGGATGTTTACTTAAAATAAAAGACAGACTTAATGACATTTAAGTTAATTTCACTTGTTTAAAATTTTAACTGAAAAAAAAACTTTCTTGTTATTTTTAATCCAGATATATTTGGTGTGAAGATATAATTGCAATTTTAAATTAACTTGTCTTGTACCTTCAGGGACAACATAATGAAAGTAATTTTGCAGAAAACTGACCTTTTCTCTCTAGTCTTCAACAAGATGTGCCCCACCAAAAATGAATCAATACTCTAGAATCTATTTTAGGGGGGGGAAAGATAATATTCATAACAATTTTATAGCTTTTCTCTTGAGTCTATTTCTAATCTTAATTCAAATGTATTTAACTTATTTTTAAAATTATAATAAATTAAGCACCAAATGTGTTAGCAATACTTTTTCTTAAGCAGTGTTAAATTAATCTTTTAACCAAGTCTTGAATGCAAGCATAATCCTGTGACCCTTATTAATAGTGTAAAATGTTATGTTGCTTTACAAGTTATTTTTGGACCACTTCCTTTGATTTTACATTTCTTTTCTGCTTCGCTCAATATTCTGCGTGATTAGAACTTAGTAGGCTGATGGTGTTAGAAGTAAAGATTTGGTGTGTGGGTGAAGAGAAGAAACAGATACCTGAACAGGACACATCTGTATCTTTCTCTTCCATCAGGGTGATTTTGTCTGCCTATTCCTCTTCTAATTTGTGATTCACCATACTATGGGGTATTTTAGTATACACTTTTGTTCAGAATAGCACAAAGTTTCTTTGGGTCACTAATATTATGCTCAGCTTTTTGAATTTTTTTTTTATCACCTTCTAATTATATGCTATAGTCCCCCACCCATAACTGCCATCTATCAGATTTGGAGATATTATCTTTGCCTAGATAGCAGTGTCTCAGCCTTGATGAGTAGCTGAATTGTACCCAATAACATCAGTACCAATATGAGTACTGGGTCTCCAACTGCCTGGCTGTCTTTGGTGGGAAGGGCTTTTGCACCACCATTTTTTTACTTTAGCTCCTGTCCTGCACACCAGTGAGGTGACCGTGTGACCCCAGTTTTCTTCCTATTTCACAGCACCTGCAGAATCAACAGTACTAGAATATGACAAAATATATATAAGGAATAAAAAGAGGATGTATGATTTTATTTAGAGACTTAAAAAGTATTTTCACAAAATTTCACATACATAATTCATTTACTTATTAGAGTTGTTTTTTTTTAAATAAACTGTAGAAGGAAATGCTTTAACAATTATTAACACTCTTGATTGATAAATTTTGTCAATCTTGTTCAAATAAACTTTGTTAACAGGTTTATTATAGGGTTTAAGACCATGGATCCTCGAGTCCAAATCCTGAGGTTCAAATCCAAGCTCCATCACCCAGTAGCTGGGCAAATTTTCTTATTTTTTACACCTCCATCTCACCTATGAAATGGGGATAATAATAGTAATAACTGAAAAGACTGTTATGAAAGCTGAGTTAATATATAGAAATTGCTTGGAATAGCTTGTGGGCAATTAAAAAATATCATATAAGTGGGAGCTATGAATATTATGATTAGAATTGGTAGTAATAGTATTATTTTTAAAACAATAGTGTCTTAAAATGAGAAAAGCAAGAATAAAAATATAGGAATGGTTTCTTGGTTGAATAAAAACCAATAACAAATTTTTTTTAAAAAGAGGAAAAAAATTAAAAAGCTAGAGTAATGTAATGGACAGTTTTTTTTTTTTAATTTCTCTGCCTTTAGCCATAAGTTAAGATATTAAGTATAATTCACAATTCTTCAATGCTACAATTGAGTGACCTTATTAGCAAAATAAAAAAAAGCCACTCACAAAATACTACAATATGTGTTGCATTTGGCAACAGAAGCACCATGTCAGGAATCTAAATAAGGAAGCATCGGATTCTGGAAACATTCTGGTTCCCATGCATCAGCTGAAGTGCTGCAGCATAATAACAATGATAAATGCTCAATTATATGGCATTGCATCAATGTAGCATGTCAGTAAAATTAAAAGCATGTATCATTTTCCAGATAAAACACACACATTCTGGGAAAAGCTAAGGAGAAAATGAAACTAACGTTTTAGCAGAAGATTGTAAATGGAGCTTTCTGCATTCAGTGAACATCTCTGCTCACAATAGAAATTGCCATTAGGTTTCTTTAGCACTGTCCTCTACCTGATGTTACACCTGATGTAACACCTATCTTGTTGCTCAATATGTACTAATTATAGATGACAGTCATTTAACACATTGAACAGTCTTGTCAACACAACATTTAGTTTCTGGAAAGATTTGAAACATTTTCCCCAAAACCTTGTGTGTGTGTGTATGAGAGAGAGAGAGAGAGAGAGAATTTAATAGCTCATAGCTCATGATACTTTTATGTGAATTTTGTTTCTCATAGTAGAGCTTTCCCTGTTTTGTAATGACATTTTACAAAAGATTTATCTGATAGGAAATCAGACACAAGTTCTTGACATGCATTGATTTTTATCATTTGCATAATTACCAGTAGACCAAATATTCGAACTGTATTTGAAATCTAAAATGCTGGCATTTTGAATTTATCTGCAAGTCATTTCGGAGCAAAGAGATAAATTGTATTTTTTTTTTCAAAAGAGAACAGACCTTTATAATTATCTAGAGAAAGCATATGCTAAAAGTTTAACATTCATTTCTGCAGAAAGGATATCCCTACCTAGACAAATGCATGGTTACAGGTTTAAATGTGATGATATCAGTCATGTAAAAATAGATGTTTTCCATTTAATGATATGAATGTCCGACAAAATTCACCCCTTTCTTCTGTTTGTCTTTGAAATAAAATGAAACAACTTAAGTGACTTAGGTGGATTAGTGTTATATAGACAAGAAAAGGAATTCTAGGCATTCAAAAATGCCCATTTGTATCTGGTGGCACAATTAACCGCCAGTGGGCCATTGTCTCCGACCCAGGTAGAACGGACAATAGTAGCTAAGAAGGTTTTAGGGATGTTTCTAGAAACAACTTTAGGCAAATATCTATACTGTCACTTCCTGCGTTGCTTTGGGTGGTGGGTACTGGACCCTGGTATCATCAGTTTGTTTTTCTAACAGTTTCTTCCTCAGGGAATAGTAAAGGGTGTTACAGAAAAAGAAAAGAAGGAAGAAGAATAAATGAGAAGTTGTAAGTGCACTTCCAAGTCTGTTTTTGACTACCTGTCTCCTCTTGAGGAAGAAGATCAAGTATTAACTGAGAAGGCTCAGGGTAAAGTTCTTCCCAGCAATCTTAGGTCGTGAGTGGAACCATCTACAACTCCTGGGAAAATCCAAGGGATCAGTGAGTCTGTCACTGATGTTACAGTATTCTTCATTTAATAAAAAACAAGGATGTTTTTAAAGAGAACATAACTACAACTGAAAAGAGGTGTTTTTCATTTCCCTAAGTTTTGTAGGACTGATGAAACATACGCAAGTAGTTTCTTATTTAGGAAGTCGCAAGTTTTCTGTGACATGGATAGATACATCACTAGAAAACTGGGTTAAACACAGCACTTCCGATAAGAATTAGGATTGAAAGGAGAAAGGCAGTAAGTTTTAAAAACCAGTACTCTTGTAGTAATTTTCTACTGCATCAGGAGGAATTAGCACAATCTTGGTGAAATAAACAACACAAATATATTGTGCAAATATATGTAGCTCTGCAGGTGGGAAGTCTGATACAAGTGTCACAAAGCTAATAGCAGAGTGTCAACCAGGCTGATTACCCTCTGGAGGCTCTCAGTGAGATTCTGTTTCCTTACTTTTTCCAACTCGCAGAGGCCACCCATATTCTTTGGTGAGCAGCCTGCTTCTCAGAACCCACACCACTATAGCTCTCTGAATCTTCTCCCCTTTCCACATCTTTCTTTTTGACCAAAACTGGAAAAGGTATTCTGCTTCTCAGGGGCTGCATGAGTAGACCAGACCTATTTGGAGAATCCAGAACCAGTTCCCCAACCACAGGTCTCATTCTTAATCACATGGGAAAATTCCCTTTTGCGAAGTAAGGAAATATATTCATAAGTGTGGACGTATAGAGGGTTGTTATTTTGCCTACCACACTGTTTCAGAAAAATTAATTTGTTTTTTCCAGTGCATTTAAAATCTCTTCCAATTAATTAACAAAAGCTTTCTCAGTTGATGTCTACCATGTGCATATATATGCCCAGGTTTGTTCACAATTTAAAATAAACATAACAATAAAATAAAGGTTATTTTACATTACAAGTTAATAATAACTAAACTGGAATGTGACTAGTTTTATCAAATCAAGGGTGGATGATCATTCTATTTCTTTTTTCTTTCCTCCTTTCTCTGATCATTTTATTTCTGATAAAATAGTAAGCCAGGTTTTCTAGGGAAATTACTAAATGGGAAACCAAATTCAGTAACAATTGCCATTTGTTCTATTTGCTTTAGTGTGATATTCTTTTATGAAATAAAGTCAGAGCATAAAACTAATACAATTGACAGATGGCAAAAAAATAATAATAATAATAACAAAAGGACATCCTGATAACAACTACTCCAGCATTTTCAGTAAACAGGACACTTAGATATGGTTGATTCCTAGCAAAAGTTCTCTAAAGCCAAGGGAAGAGAGTCTTGCCAGTACTATTGTTCTCATACAATGTCTTTGGGGCACAGTGTACCATTTCACTGTGGCATCACTTTTGAGTCCTTTCTTAAACAGTATCAGATCATTTCGTGAAGTTAGTTTTCTTATTTATTCTGTGTTTACATAAACTTTGAGTAGGAAGTTAAGATTGAACTCATTCCATTGATGTTCCAACTGTGTCCTCCAATCTCTGATTTAGGATCAAGTACATCATGTTAATCCACTCTAACATCACCTTCAAATTAATACATTTCTAGTTGTTAGGAAATTCCATATTTAAAATGTCCAGGCTCTTTACTATTACTTAAAATTGCAAGAGTTAATAAGTGAAATCTTGTGCCAGAGAAAAATTCCAACTGACCAGATGTTGTTTCTTGAACAAGGACAGTTTAGCTTTTGGAAACTGGATAAAATAAAAAAAGGACTCTAGTCCTCAAAATGGTTACTGTTAAATCAAATTAGGGATTGACAGTGCAGAAACTTCCTGTAGTTCAACATTCTTCCCAAACCATCTAATCAATAGCAGCATGATCAACAAAAATAAATGTAGTTGTCACCTTGGCCTTTTAAACTATGGCCAGACAGCACCTTGATGTGAGAGAAATGCTAACAATTAGAAGCAATCGAAGAAAAAAGAGGTAACATTTCAAGAGCAGTAGTAGAAATGTCTGGGTTTTATCTTCAGAACTGCCTTCTGCAGAAACTACTAGTTTTAAGAAAATATATCTTCTGAGCTAAAGTTCACACTTCATATTATTTTATTCATTTTATCCCTTAAAATTAAGTAGTCAGAATTCTTCCAACTGTTTATCCTATAATTGAAAACCAATAGGAGATTTGAGGTAAAGGTTTTCAAGAATAGAGTCCTGGGACTTCAAGTAATTTATTTCTTTGTTGCAGAGATCTGCATTACCTACCTGATTGGCTATTACCTAAACCACCACACCAAGGGAATTTCCTAGATCCTAAACTATTTTATTCAAAAGATATTGATTCCAAGAACAAATTATGTCATATTATTTTCCATGTTCAAATTAACCTTGAGTAAGCCATAAAAAAAACCTCAGCAATGGAAAACCCAAACCTAAAATTTGAAAATAATACATGTGATTATGATCATATCTATTTATATGTTCATTTATATCACAGAAGTTTTTGGGTATTTCTAAGAGTGAATCTGCCAAAACAGTCCTTTATCAGAGCGAGCCCTAAAGAGAGTTTGATAAAGTCACTATATTTCTCTTTGTATCCTTCTCAGTCTGGTTTTCAGAATGACCCTCAATTCCATGTCTGACTTCAAAATATATTTCATGGGGCACCTGGCTGGCTCAGTCTTAAGTATCTGCCTTTGGCTCTGGTCATAGTCCTGGAATCCTGGGATGGATCTCTGCATCAGGCTCCCTCCTCAGTGGGGAGTCTGCTTCTCCCTCTGCTTCTGCTGTTCCCCTTGCTTGTGCTCTCTCTCTCTCTCTCTCTCTCTCTCTCAAATAAATAAATAAATAAATATTTTTAAAAAATAAAGTTCTTAAAAAAAAACTCACAAAAAAACCTAAGATATATTTCATGAAACATCTATATAGACCCAGGTGTATATACAGTTGGCTCTCGAACAACACAGGTTTAAACTGTGCAGGTCTACTTATACGCAGATTTATTAAAAATAAATATATTGGCAAGTTTTTGGACATTTGCAACAATTTGGAAAAACTGGCAGAGAAAGTACATAGCTTAGAAATACTGAAAAAATTCAAAAAAATTGGGTATTATTGTAAGAATATACAATAGATATAACATAGAGAACATGTGTTAATTAACTGTTTCTGTTATCAGTAAGGCTTCCAGTCAATAGCAGACAACTGGTAGTTTGCTTATCCTGATGTTTTAAATAATTACTTTTTTCATTATACTTGTAGAGACATAATTTGAAATAACTTTCTCTTCAGAATCATACTTTAAAAATCACCTCCTCTAAAATGTTATTTTTTAAAAAAAGAACTGCTTTTGTTAGTATCTTATGTGTACAGAGTAAAAATAAGCATTGTTTATCTAAAAATAATCAATTATTTTTAAAAACTTATTTTCCCTTTTTTTTTTGAAGATGCTTGACCACATGCCAATACCATTTTATTTCTATTTCCCTCCTCTGAAATCTTAGTTATATGTGAAGAAACATAAATGTTGTGGTGATAATGTGTCACGTGTTAAATTACTATCGATGTGGAAGGTCTCATACATACACTGAAAAGCAGTAATGCTTATGTTTATAGCCCCTTTTAAATCGAATGCTTCATTAAAAGCACATAGCTAAAAGCCAAAATAGACAGCCAAGGTAATGGCCTAAGGATCTGAGCTCTAAAAAAGAATATGAAGAATATGAGGCTTAAATGATCTATCATATAACACATTACCTAGCCATCTGCTTCTATTTCAATTGGTTTCCATAAGCCAAGTAAGACTCAATAATTTTTTTTTAATGTTGGAAATTTAAAAAATACTTTGGCTTTGTTGGTTGATCCATTTCCCCACTCTGGCAATCTTGTGATTAATAAGCATCCATTTCTAGATTTCTTACATGGTAATTAAATAATATTGAGTAGGACACCTGGGTGGCTCAGTGGGTTAAGCCTCTACCTTTGGCTCAGGTCATGATCTCAGGGTCCTAGGATGGAGTCCCGCATCGGGCTCTCTGCTTGGTTGGGGAACCTGCTTCCTCCTCTCTCTCTGTCTGCCTCTCTGCCTACTTGTGATCTCTCTCTGTCAAATAAATAAATAAAATCTTTAAAAAAATAATATTGAGAAAAGTTTATATTTACAACACTTACAAATTTGAAGAGTTACATAAAAAGTATGTTTGTAACTACAATCCCAACTTCTTGTCCAATAAATTAAGGAAGGAATAGGTTGAATTTAAAAAGAAAGCTAATTAACGAAAGTATAATAGACTTCTACCCTTCAATGTAATCCACTGTGTTCTTCAGAATCAATGGTACTGAAATATAAGAATTACATGTCTAAGATTTGATTATTTGTGTGTATTTCCCATATGCTAATAGCCAAACTAGGCATTAAACTTGCATTTTATCTTCCTCTTAAGGAAAACATTTTTTCTCTGTAAAACTAGCTTATGTTTTAATGATAACATAATGATATTCACTTAAACTCTCCCTAGTGCCTAAAGATCCATGGAAGTCAATGCATTACTTCTGTCTTCACATACTACACTAAATGTAAACAACTGAATTTGTGTAGCAAGACACCTTAATCTTACTTTTTCTCTAAAGCACATCCACAACTTAACAGTGCAATTCTTTACTCTGAACTGTATCTTCAAATAGTCATTAAGTAAACATCTAGATACAGTTATACACACAAAAGGATAATTTCCCATTTATCAAACCTGATTTTAGAAAATCTATAACATTTTAAGGCAACTGAATATAACTTCTTAAAAAGGTAATAAAATAATATAAAATAAATAAAATAAAATAAAGGCTATTGATTTTCTATTACTATACCACTCAACTCCCACCAAATATCCTTATGGAAATAAATTATTAAGAGTAGTGGAAATGGAGTGTTTACTATTATATGATAGTTTATTGACTCATGGGTGCTCTATGATATCACTACAACAATTTTGAACAACTAATGAGAATTCTCAAACAACTCACCAGACTGACCAGTGTATTGGAGAATACAGTGAAATCTAATGTTCATCCTGTAAGTGCCTGCATATCACAGGATATGCAATAAATAATAAAGAAGGAGGAACAAATGTTAATATAAATGTTTGATCGCATGTAAGAAAATAGTAAAAATGAATTTGAAATATTTTAACTCACAGCTGGGTTGCAATGAGATGTCAAAGAGATTAGCTAAAGAATGAAAATAAACTGCTAATTAGTAAAGACATGTAAACAGAATTTCTGCCCTCATGGGGCATGTCATCTCTGGGTAGACAAGTAATCAATGGAATAGAAGAGGAGACAGAATAAAAATAACTATATACATTTTTTATGTATTTTTAACCTATCTTTCATAAAGTTAAATAAGTACAAAAGAAATTCCTTCCTTGCCTATCACAATTATTTTATTACCAACCTCTTCAACATATAAAAATATTCAGTAATTTTTTAATACCACAAAAAAAGTGAAAATATATAATCCATTCTCATTTTTTTCTTTGCCCACCAATATTAAGCCTCAACTCAAACTTATTCTTTAAACACAAACTTAAATAATAAACAGAATGGTATCAGATATTGTGAGCTCGAATGGACCTTGGTAATCAAGCCCACACAACTCAGTCATAAGTTACCTCAAGACATTTTCCTTGTAAGCCCTTGAAAGACTGTACCAATGCTCCTACAATAAAATATCACCCACCCGAGGACCTTGCCCAGATTCAATTTACAAAAATTGGATCATACTAGGGAAAATTTTTAAGGGTACCTGAGTGGCTCAGTTAGTTAAGCATCTACCTTTGGCTCAAGTTATGATCCCAGGGTCCTGGGATGGAGTCTCACATCAGGCTCCCTGCTCAGAGGGGGAGTCTGCCTCTCCCTGTCCATCTGCCTCTTTCCCCCACTCATGCTTTCTCTTGCTTTATGTCAAATAAATAAAATCTTTTAAAAAAAAAAAACAAACTAGGGAAAATTTTTTCACAAGAATTTAGGTTTTCTTAATTAGCTTTTAAATGTTTGTTTACAAATGATTAGCCACTTGATAAAGAGGCTGAAGGAATGTATAACTTAACACTAAGGCATCAAAAATAAAAGGACACAAAACTTCAGTTCATGCAGAAGCTTTTGAGAAACAAACACAAAGGAAGTTATACTAATATTATGGGGTAATTATTAAATCTGATATTTGTTTATTTTTTTAAAAGATTTTATTTATTTATTTGTCAGAGAGAAAGAGAGAGCAGGAGTGAGCACAGGCAGACAGAGTGGCAGGCAGAGGCAGAGGGAGAAGCAGGCTCCCTGCTGAGCAAGGAGCCCAATGTGGGACTCGATCCCAGAACTCTGGGATCATGACCTGAGCTGAAGGCAGCCACTTAACCAACTGAGCCACCCATGCATCCCTGATATTTGTTTCTTTAAAACTATCTCTTACATGAAATAAAGTGCATATTATCTTAAAAGACTTTAAATGTGATACTTTAAGTATCAACTACTAAGCAAGAAAAGTGCTAAAAAGAATTATTGTAATTGTGTTAAGTAATTCAATTTTGTTTGTATTTGTCCTTGGTTTTCTTCTCTGAATTATTTCTTCTGTTAAATGGAGTATGGAATCACTATTGGCCTAATGAAGTCCCAAATGATTAAAGAATCCCACCATAGTGCAATTACTCAATACTTCAGATAATAACACATTTGCAAGAGAGTCTCATGGATCTCCTTTTCTTTCTTTGAGGAAATGTTTTTACTATGTTTCTTTCAAGAATTTATGAACTGGGATGAGAAAATAAGCAAATAATATTCACAGTACAACTCCAGCTTTATGAATTATAAAAATATTTTTCTGTTGGCAACTCCGTATATCTGGGTTTCATTTCCAGAGATCAGAATTTGTCTCTTGAAAAAAAGATGATGGCAGGAAGGAAGAAAGGAAAGAAAGAGTGAAAGAAAGAAGGAACCGAGGAAGAAAAGAAGAGAGAGAGGGAGCATGGAAGGGATAAAAAAGATAAATCTGATAACCATTAATATTAAGAGTAGGAAAGTCTAATGCAAAAACACATTATTTAATCCTTAACCAAAGAAAAACAAAGCCACCACATTAGGTAAACTGATCTATATGAAGTGAAGTCCCAATTGTTATTTTGTAATCATTTTTAAGGTTGTCATCAATTGTACAATTATTGTGTTGTAATCCTTTCCAAGGGTTTGGATGAAATTTACCCTGCTGGCCATGTCCTTCATCTAAAAATGCTAATGCAAACCTCAAGTTGAGAATTTTAATATATTGATCTATTAGTCGCCAAATTGCAGTCTCGCAGAATTGCACGATGCTGCAAGTCAAACAATTCACAGTATTACAAAGCAATATCCATGTGGACACAACTACTCTAAACCTAAAGTGTCAGCCTATGGTTCCATTCATTCCATAAATATTTACGGAGCACACTTGTGCGGCAGGGATTGCACAGGAAACTGGAGACTCTGTGGTAAACAAGGCATGGCTTTTGCAGGAGCATACTTATTCAAGGAAATACTTTGCTTTCTGAACTAAGGATGATTCTTTAATGGCACAAATAAATACATGGTACAATTAACAATCAAACTCTAGTAGTTTTCCACAGCATTTTTTTAAATTAAGGTTTACAATCATTAATATCTTTGCCTAATATCTCTTTCCCAGTAAGTACCAATGTCTTATTTGGGGTGTAGAGGAAAGGATTAAAATGAAAATTTCCTAACATCCTGCTAAGAACTCTTAAAATAAAGTATATGGTATATACTTTCTATGGAAGAAAGAGAAATGGCATTACCTAATTTAATCCTTCCTCTGAAAAGTCATAAACTTGAATGCTTTTTTTTTGGACTTACCACTTCCATGTAATAAAATCTGTACCTACACCTTCCCTATACATCAATAAGCATCAAGGAAGTAGCTCAGACTTAAAAAAAAAAAAAAAAAAAAAGCAAGAAACAACAAACAACTTTGAAATTATTCTTGATTCCTCTCTTCCTCTCATACCTGATCTCTTACTCCTTAGGAGAATCTGTTAGCTTGATCTTAATAACAGTAACAATAGTTGTTGCTTTCTACATGCCAGGAATCATCCTCAATGTTGTACATATATATTAACTACTTTAACCCTGACATAATTCTATGGGTTTGGCACTTTATCATGCCCATTTTATAAATGAAAAATAAAGCAAACAAAACAAAACAAAAAAACAGGCACAAAGGTGTTAGGTAACCACTCTAAGGTGACAAGTGGAAGTAGAGGAGCCAGAATTTATCCTAGATGTCTCATGCCAGAGTCCATGGACTTAACTGTGACCAAGATGGCCATATTGTTTCCCTCTGCATGACTGAACTTTAGACAGGTTTCTTCCAGACTGCAGGTCTCTCACTTCTCTTTCTGTGGCACAAATTTTAGAAAACTTTTAACTGCAAATTCTTTATCTCCTTGAAATGTAGATAAATCTCCTCCCAGTCTTTTGCCAGTTTTGCCAGGAATCTCTTTCTCTGGGATCTGGGAACCCTCCTTTTGAAATGTAATTGTTGAAGGAGATAATGCCTTCCTCTCCCAGTCTCTGTGTGAGGCTAACTTTGATAAGTTACAATTAGGGAACACAGATGACCAAATCATCAACTTCCCTTCTTGGACTTTTCCACCAGCTTGTCCCATCACTTACATTTTTTAATTTTTTTTTTTCTAACAGAATCGAGTTCCTCTCTTTCTTATTGTAATAGTCTTGAATAAGGTCTCCCTTCCCTGTTTAATCTGTCCAGTGCAATTTTTCTTTGACAAATGTCATCTTTTAATTTCAAATTTTAACCTGAATACAGACCTTCCTTGCCATCTAATCACCCTAATCTGAGCCACCATCATTAATCTTCGACTGATCTTCCTCCAAGTTCTTTCCTCCTTCAGTCTCTTTCAACAGCTGATAGAATGATCCTGTTAGAACTAAAGTTAAGCCATGTCATTCCTTTGCTTGAGTGTCCATCATAGGTCGAACTCTGGGCCACAATAGTCTAGTCAGTCCTTGCGTCCATACCCTTTGCCATGTGACTTTACATTTCTTCCACTAGAGGTGGAGTGTATCCTCTGGCCTCTTGACTTTGGACTCAACCATGCGACTTGTTTTGGCCGGTGAAATATTAGTGGGAGCAACACAAGCAGAACCTTGAATTGTCCTTGTGCATTTGAACTCACTGCATGGATCTCTAGCATCACTATGAAAAGAACATTTTTTTCACAGTTCACTCTTTCATTCTCACACTTGGGCTGCCCTATGGCCCTGGAAGGGAGAAATGCAGAGGGTTAGTCCATGCATCTGAGGAGCATAAAAGACACAGAGCAGACCTGTGCTCTTTATCTTGGGAAGAAGTTCATTTGAGACCAGCTTAAATCAGCTGACCAACTCAGCCAAAGATCCTTGAGTGAGATTAGATGATTGTTGCTGAGCTAATAGATTTAGGAATGATTTGTTACACTGAATGGTTGTGACAGTTGCTGATTGGTAAGACTACCCATGCTCCTCTCCCTGTCTCACCCAGAGTGAGCTGGCCTCCAGTGCTATCCCAGATCTTGGGCCGCTACCTCTCTAACCCCATCTCCTGTTACATCTCTGTCACCTGCTTCACTCTATCAACACTGATGCCCATGCTCCTCCTCAAACAGGAACTGAGTACGCTCCTACTTCCGGGCTTTGTATGTGTTATTCTCTCTGATTAAAATTCTCTTCCCCCAGGTGTCTTGGCAATGTTTGCCCTCAACTCTCGCACTTTTACTCAAATGTACGGGGGCCTCTCTGTCCAGCCCAAGATTTTATATCCCAATGACATGCCTGTTTACCTCTCTCCGTGGATTTTATTCCTCACCATTTATTACGATCTAGCATATGTGTTGCCTTGATTCTTGACTGATCTTCCATTAGAATATGTTTCATGAATATAGGTCTATTTTTTTATTGTTATATTTCTAGAACCTGAAACAGTAAATGGCTGATAAATACCAGTTATAAGAATGAATGTATGTCGGGGCGCCTGGATGGCTCAGTGGGTTAAAACCTCTGCCTTCGGCTCAGGCTGTGATCCCAGAGTCCTGGGATCGAGTCCCACATCGGGCTCTCTGCTCAGCAGGGAGCCTGCTTCCTCCTCTCTCTCTGCCTGCCTCTCTGCCTACTTGTGATCCGTCTGTCAAATAAATAAATAAAATCTTAAAAAAAAAAAAAAAAGAACGAATGTATGTGAACGTCTTTCTTTCATTGCAAGTCAGGGTCTTGCTGCTCTTTCTGATTCCCAGCTGCCATAGATGCTCTTTCCTCAGAGCTGCGACCACCTGTCCACTCTTGCAGGCTCAATCCTACGTTGGCTTCTCATAAGAAATCTGGGGAAAAATAAGCTAAAGAGCCTTAATTCAACTGGGAACTCAACAATATGGGATTTTCTTTGACTTTTAATCCTGTTTCTTTAAACAGAACTCGTTTATGCCATTCTGGCCACTGGGTGCTTGTCTTATTCCCTCAACTGAGATATCCCTGATAAGCTAGACTTTAAGCAGGATATTGTTTTTCTCAACCTTCTCTGGCCACTAAAACCTCTTTCTCTCGCCCATCCGGTTAAGGGACTTCTGCCTTTAAACCAGCCCAGGAGGACTGAAGATGGAAGGGAGCCCATCAGGATTTGCTTTGCTGCCTCGGAGCACAGACGCCAGACTCCGCCCTTTCCCAGGACACTTCTATCTGGCCTTAGAGGAGCAGATTGTGAGAGGAGTACCAATTTCGTGTGTTTAACAGGAGTCAAGTACTTTTACACACACTTTCTTGTTAATGTTAATCCTCCTAATGACAAAATGAAAGGCAGTTTTATCTTCGTTTTATTGATGAGATAACAGGCTCAGAGGGATTAAGAACAAGCCCAAAGATCACAGAGCTAGTGAGAAGCTCAGCCAATATTTGAACCTAGAAATTTCTTATCTCAGTCTCTTTTCTTCTTTCACCAGATTGCAATTGTTCTAATCAGCTCACATCCAGCAATTGTCATTTCTCTTCCTCTGTCCTGTAATTGTATTATTTGATTGATTCTTGGTTTCCTCAATTGACTATAAACACTCTTGAGGATATGGAACGTGTCTTCTTTATCTTTCCATTTCCCTTTTTTTAACGACCACCAAGGAATGAACACAATATTTCATGAAGTAGACCCAAATAATCATCTCTTACCCAGAAAAAAAGAAAATGTATCTTATAGCATATGGGTAAATATTTTAAAGATATAATTATATCTTTAAATAATATATAGATAGATATATCTTGAATTACCTTTTATTATATTATAGTATGTTATATTTCTTGACTTATCTTGATTGGAACTACTGTCTGAGGCTCCCAAGGATGAAAATTAATAGCAATCGTGGCATCCTTCTCTTATACCCTGGCCTATAGTCATCACAAATGAAATGTATTAATTTTTTTTTCTGCTCTTGCTTTACTACTCTGCTATCATTATTATTACTTTTTTTTTCTTTTTCTTAATTTTCTGGAGTATTGAGTCAGCAGTTTGGTGGCTCTACTCTCTGCAAGCTATCCCCTTGACAAGCAAACAATTCAACTAATCTATTACTAGGTATTGAAGTTGTCTCGGTTTTGTATTCAATATGACAGTAGCTTTTACAAATGTTCCAAACTGAGAAACTTCCAAATACAAAGAGCATCAGTAAATGCAAATTACTATTCATCACTGACTTCACGTAAATTGATAGGATCATTACTAATTGGTGGTTTTAATTATCTTGTTACTTGACATTTTGAACTTAAAAAAAAAAGAATACTGCCTCACATTTAGATTGTTGAATCTGAGTATCGAAAAATGGGCCCTAGGGGCGCCTGAGTGGCTCAGTGGGTTAAGGCTCTGCCTTCGGCTCAGGTCATGATCTCAGTGTCCTGTGATGGAGCCCCGGCAATGTGCTCTCTGCTCAGCATGGAGCCTGCTTCCTCCTCTCTCTCTCCGCCTGCCTCTCTGCCTACTTGTGATCTCTGTCAAATAAATAAATAAACTCTTTAAAAATGGGCCCTAGAGATTCACTCTCACTGATCTGACTTTCTATTAGTCCCATCAAACATTCAAATTTACTCTGGCATCTTCTGAATGCCTAGAAAGACTTGAACACAAAAATGAATACTTTATCTTGGATAATTCATTTTGGATGTTGGGCTTTGCTTGCTGCAAAGAAGTTTTTGAAGTGTCTTACATGTCTATCCTGTACAATTTAGTCTGCAGATAACTGTAATATGGGAAAATATCAAAAGTGAATGTTTTAGAGAAATAATACCTTTTTCTGAACAAGTGGAATTGCCTGTCCTTGAGGCTTTTTATCCTTATGGCATGTCAAAACACTTCAATATTCACTGACCTTTCAAAGTTTGTAGTTCTAGCTCTTTTAGGAAGCTTTTGAAATTATGTAATACTCTGTACTACATTTTACCTTTAGTACTAATAATTCACGTGAATCATGTTCACTGCACCTTATTTTTCTTTTTATCCATTTCCGAGTTATATAAGGAGATATTTCAAAATCTTAACCATTTGAGGAAACAAATTCAAGGTATGTGAGTTATTTGGAAAGAAAAACACTGAGATGTTTAGTTCTTATTTTCTCAAATTTCTCATTGATCTGGTCAGTGGAAGATTGGAGTTTATACTGAGAAAGGATGTTATCTGGGCATTCCAGCAACGTAATCTGCAAAAATATTTTATTGCTGTAGATGAACTCAGGTGAAGGATACTCTGCTACATTTAGGATATGCCAAATTAATTGCACACCAATTAATCTGCGATTTAGAGAAATCATTATTAGTTACAACACATTACTTCTTCGATGAGAAGAATATGTGTGTGACATTTGCTGTCTATATCTCAGTAAGGACATGCATCATAGTACATTTGGCAGCATCTGGGAGAAATGATACATTTTAAAGCAATTCTATAATGTGGCACTATAAATGTCTGCAGGTGTCTGTCTTTGGAAATGTTACCTAGTTTCAGAAGCTAATTTCTTTGCATATAGCACCCCCTGCCTTCAGTAAATGAAATACATATGTACAAAATAGCTTCAAGGCAGCTTTGTTTATGCAATAGTTGTGATGCTTAAAAGACGTTTTATGTCTTCTGTGCAAAACATAAGCTATACTAAATAAAGAATTAAAGTGTTGGAAATAATGGAGAGAAACAGAGAACACCCAGAGACAAACAGAGAAAAAGGAAGAGACATAGAATAAGAGTGCTGTGTGAGCTTTGTGCATCTTTCTCGTACTAAGCTGGCTGGCATGTAGCTGAATAGTAGGTCTAATATTTGATATCTGGGAAAACTGGCTGGATGCAGAGTTCAATTGTGGCATCTCTTTGCAAGCCGTCAAATTCACTCACTGAAACAATAGCCTTTCTTCTCCTGTCCACGCCAGAGGGACAGACAACTGCAATTAGTAGCTGTGGGTAGAAGAATATGGGATTAAAAAATCAATGATTCAAGAAGGAGAGATTGATGCTGACGCTTGCTTTAATGTCAGGGACCTGCAAAAATGGAGCCGCATGAGAAGGCGATCATCTTACTTTGATTTTCTTTAAAGGCATATTTTATAATGATTCTGAAAGAGAGGAAAAGAAAAGTGTGCAATGAGGGAGAAGAGTTGAATGTATGGGTGAGAGGGACCTGGGGAGATTGTAGCTTCACCTAAATGGTAAAAGTAAAGTTCTATCTCTCTTCTCCCCACTTTCAACAATGTGGGTGTTATTAACTGCTCTTTTAGTGTCCTTTGCCCAAACTGTGGGACACTGGAGTGCTGGGACAGTGGAGTTGGAGATCTAGTTGGATGTAGCAGAAGGATACAGTACGGCTTTCTGTTCATTGCCCATGATGTCTGTCCTGGAGGCAAGAAACAAGAGGTAAGCAGACACCAAGAGACAGAAGTATAAGAAAAAAAAAGAAAAAGACATAGTGGGGGAAATAGGGCTAGACTTGAAAAAAAGAAAGAAAGAAGGAAGAAAATAACAAAGAAGGACTAAATAAGTGTTTGATACATGACAGAAATGCAGTTTTGGAGAAAATGCAGTGCTTGATTAATAAAGCATTTGGGACGAATGCTTTCTGTCAGTGGGGCTTCCCCAATGTTATCCAGTCATTGGCCCACCTTTGCAGCACCCACCAGCTATTGATAGAACAGTCAATACAAATAGAAACAAATTTTTGTTTGAAATTACCTCTAGCAAGAAACAGTCAACTGGAAATCAATAAAAGTGTGTGCTGTTATAATCCCTAAAACCTTTTCAGCAGTGTTGTTTGCCTAACGGTTTCAAAGCAATTCAGAAGGAAAGTTCTTAAAACATATACTTCACTGCCACTTACATTTTTGACATAGCCTTCCCCCAGATTAGTTCATTTGATTGCTTTCCTTTTTTTTAAATATTTTATTTATTTATTTTTGAGAGAGAGAGAGAGAAAGCACGACCTCAGGCAGACAGAGAGGCAGGCAGAGGCAGAGGGAGAAGCAGGCTCCCTGCTGAGCAAGGAGCCCGATGTGGGACTCGATCCCAGGACGCTGGGATCATGACCTGAGCCGAAGGCAGCCGCTTAACCAACTGAGCCACTCAGGCGTCCCCTGATTGCTTTCTTAATGTTATTCTTTCAGAATCATTATGAAACCCTTCCTGAATGCTCTGCCTGGAGTGCTCCCTCTTTCATTCCCACCAAGTACCTAGAACTCACCTCTGTTGTTGAGCGTGACATCCTGCATTGCAATCCTCTCTTTAGCCAAAAGTGAGTTCTTGTGACATCACCAAGGTAATGACATAGGTTGTTCCTGACTTCGCTCCCCCCCACAAGATGAACAACGAACAACGATTCAAGAACCAGACACCACTGAGAGAATCCAGAACACAGAGGTAAGGCAGAAGCATTCCCTGCACCACAGAGACCAGAACAGATTGTAATACAACATTAAGAAAAGTGGCTACACGTTGACCACTTTGCTCCTCCCCCAGGCCAGCATAGCACCTTGAGGAGAAGTCTCCCCTAAGCCTCAGTTTCCTCCAGTGGGGAAAAAGAACCCGGGCTGGGGAGAGGGGGAGTGTGACTAACCCCAATGGAATGTCTGGGCTCAACCACGGGGAATCTGACTGTGAAGAAGGGGGAAGGGGCTCACAACTGTCACACAGACCTTGCTGGACCAAATTTGTATCTGCATTTTTCAAGGATTAATTCTAATTAGAGGTTTTGCTCATCTCTAGAACCACGTTGACGGTGCACTTTGTTCAGGTAACTCGGCAGAGGGCAGATCTGGCTGACTCAGACCCTCAAGCAAGAAGTTTGGCTGACCCGAAAGCCCAGTTTTCCCATGCCCAGGCAAGGCGGTAAGTCAAACCCTCACCATGGTGGAAAGTGCCTTTTGGCACCATCTGACCAAAAGGGTAAATAACAACTCCTAGAGGCTGTGTGGCCCAGCGGTGCTTGAGCTGAGAGGCAGATGAGCAGAACTGATGGTCCCAGAGCAAAGCCATTACCAGGCATAGAGTGGTCCCATGTTATACAGAAGCAGGGGATTAATTCATAGCTAAAGCTGAAGATAGCTCTCTACCCCTTACAACCAGAAAGCATATTTGGGAAATTGAGACTTACCTAGAAAGGACTCTCCCCTTCCAGCCTAGGCAAGGGATCTGAGACATACACCCACACACGGCGGAGAGCATTTTCCAACCCCATCTGACCAGTGGGGCTGGAGACAACTCCTAGAATTTGTGCAGCCCAGCAACCCTCAAGCTGAGTGGTGGACAGGCAGAGCTAATAGTTTGCAGAGCAAAACCAGTGCGCAGTTGAGTCAGGAAACTTGGAGTATAAGTCAGCTTGAATTAAGACAACAAACAACTTTACGGCTCTAGAGCTGCTTCTTCCATTGCAGCTGGGAAGGAATCCGAATTCAAAGCCCTGCTCACCACTTGATTCAGCTTAGCCTGTCCAACCAGCGACCTGAACCAGAGCATGTGGAAGCCTCACAGATCATTCAACAGCCCTGTGTAGAGTGACACTTGAACAGAGAGCATGGTTCATGGCTTCCCTCATCTACAGAGTAAACTGGTGGCTTCACCTGACCTGGGAATTTAGTGCACACTCTGGATTGACTGGGGTTCACAAGCAAGGAGTTGTATAGGCCCTCGGTTTTGTCTTCATGCTCTGCCAGGGCAAGAAAGCTAATTCGTAGTTTCATCAATTTCTGAATATAGTACCCAGTCCTGACCACCTAGTAAACCTGACCAAAGAATCCAGGTAAGCACGGAGCCCAACTTAGAGCCTCACTTGTATAGGGAACCAAGCCAGTAGTCCTATCCAACTGTTTTCAGCCAGTGGCACAATCTCCATCCTCAGAACTCAAAGAGTTGCCTTCCTCAAAAATAGACCATAGTAACAGGCCCCAACTGACCAAGGACATTATCAGAAGACACACAGAGTAAGAAAAATTAAGCTGATGGTTGAAGAACTTTCTCTGCTACAGCAAACCTATAAAACTCTGGAAGGGGGACTTGATTATTCAAATTCAGAGGTACCAATATAAGGAATCAAGGGTCATGAAAAATTAGATAAATGTGACACTACCAAAGGAAACTAATAAAGCTCCTATAACTGATTCAAAAGGAATAGAGATCTATTATCAAAAAATAATTCAGAATAATCCTCAAGGAAGTCTAGTGAACCACAAAAAAGCACAAGGAGACAGATAAAAAAATTAGGAAAGCGATATATGAACAAAATGAGAAGTTCAAAAAGGAAATAGCAACCATCAAAAACAAACAGAAACCATAGAGTTGAAAAATACAATAACTGAACCAAAGAATTCAATAGTTTTAAAAGTTACTGTAAGCATGCAGAAGAAAGAATCAGTGACCTGGAGGATATGACATGAGAAATTATTCAGAATAGCAAAGAAAAGAAAGTGAAAAAGAAAGGAAGAAAGCTTATGGCAATTATGAGACACAGGGAAAAACACAATCTTTATGTTTGGGGAACTCCAGGAGGAGAAAAGAAAAAGAAAGGGACAGAAAGTATATTTAAAATAATAATAGGGGCACCTGTGTGGCTCAGTCGATTAAAGCCTCTGCCTTCTGCTCTGTTCATGATCCCAGAGTCCTGGGATTGAGCCAGCAGGGAGCCTGCTCCGCACCCCACCCCCCGCCCCCTCTCTGCCTGCCTCTCTGCCTACTTGTGATCTCTGTCTGTCAAATAAATAAATAAAATCTTAAAATAAAATTTTAAATTAAAAATAAAATAATAATAGATGCAAAGTTACTGAAGCTAGGAATAGAAACTAATATCCAGGTCTAGGAGATAAAAAAAAAAGCCTGAATAGGTTGAACCCAAATAGGACTACACTTAGCCATGTTGTAATTAAATTGTCAAAATTCAAAGAAAAGATTTTAAGAGCAGTAAGAGAAAAGAGAAAAGTTACATGTAATTTAAATGTTAAATGTATAGCTTAAAACTATGTAATCCTAGAATGAAACAAGAGAAAAGTTTCTTCACGTGGGTCTTGGTAATGACTTTTTTTTATATGACTCCTAAAGCACAAACAACAAAATAAAAAATGAACTGAAAATCTTCCACACAGCAAAAGAAACCATCAACAAAAAGGCAATCTACAGCATGTGAAAAAAGTAATTGCAAACAATACATATTTTTCTTTCTTTCTTTCTTTTTTAAAGATTTTATTTACTTATTTGACAGAGACATAGAGAGCACAAGTAGGCAGAGTGGCAGGCAGAGGGAGATGAGAAACAGACCCCGCTCTGAGCAGGGAGCCCATGTGGGGCTCAATCCCAGGACCCTGGGATCATGACCTGAGCTGAAGGCAGTCGTTTAATCAACTAAGCCACCCAGGCAACCTATATATAACTTTCTGTATCATATATCTGATAAGGGATTAATATCCAAAATACATAAAGAACTCATACAATTGAATGGCAAAAAAACAGATAACCCAACTAAAAAGTGGGTAAAAGGTCTAAAGAAACATGTCTCTAAAGAACATATATAAAAAAAAGGATTTATGAAAAGTACATGAAAAACTGCTCAACATTATTAGTCATTAGGAAAATGCAAATGAAAGCGAGGATGAGATATTACTTCCTGCTTATTAGAGTAGCCATCATCAAAAAGACGGGAGATCACAAATACTGGCATAAATGTAGAAAGAAAGGAACTCTTGTGTACAGTTGGTATGATGGAAAAGTGTATGAAAGATTCCCAAAAAATTAAAAATAGAACTACCATATAATCCACCAATTCCACATCTAATAATATATCCAAATGAAACAAAAACATTAACTCAAAAAGATATCTGCAGTGGTGCCTGGGTGGCTCAGTGGGTTAAAGCCTCTGCCTTTGGCTCAGGTCATGATCCCAGAATCCTGGGATTGAGCTCCGCATTAGGCTCTCTGCTCAGTAGGGAGTCTGCTTCCCTCCCCCTCCCTCTGCCTGCTTCTCTGCCTACTTCTGATCTCTGTCTGTCTAATAAATAAATAAAATCTTTAAAAAAAAAGATATCTGCACCCCCATGTTCATAAACAGCATTATCTTCTATAGCCAAGACAAGCAAACAACCTAAATGTCCATTGATAGAGGAAAGGATAAAGCAGTCATGGTATGTATATGTGTGTGTGTGTGTGTATGTATATATATATATACATATATATATATAAAATACTATTTATCCTTTAAAAAATGAGGAAATCCTCCCATTCATAACAACATGGATGGTCCCTGAAGGCATTATGCCTAGTGAAATAGGTCAGACAGAAAATGACAAATACTGTATGATCTCACTTATCTGTAGAATCTTCAATCAATCAACAAACAACCAACTAACCAACTGACCAACCTGAACAACTGACCAACCAACCAAGCAAACTCATAGAAAAGGAGATCAGACTTGTGTTATCAGAGGTGGAAGGTAAGGGAGGGGTACTTGAAGGAAGGTGGTCAAAAAGTAACAAACTTCCATTTATAAGATAAATAAGTACTAGGAATGGAACATACAACATGATGACTACAGCTAACACAACTATATGACATAGAGGAAGGTTGTTAAGACAGCCTAAGAATTCTCATCATAAGGAGAATTTTTTTTCTCTTCTTCTTACTGTATTAAATGAAAAGATGAATTTCGGCTGAATCTATTGTAGTGATCATTTCACAACACATGTAAATCTAGCAATCACGTTGTAGAACTTAAACTCACACAGTCATATGTGTCAATTATTTCTCAATAAACCTGGAAAAATAGTGGGTTATGATAGATGAGGTCTGAATCTTACTATGCTTTTTATCCCCATGAATAAGATACAGTTAAGTGTTCAACCTATGTAGGTTTTTTTTCTTCCTCCAGATTAGTCAACATTTTCAATTACTTAGTAACTAAAAAACGATGTAAGGAAACATTCAGTATCGTTTTCTTTTCTTTAAAGATTTTATTTATTTATTTGACAGACAAAGATCACAGGTAGGCAGAGAGGCAGGCGGAGAGAGAGGAAGGGAAGCAGGCTCCCTGCGGAGCAGAGAGCCCGATGCAGGGCTCGATCCCAGGACCCTGAGATCGTGACCTGAGCCGAAGGCAGAGGCTTTAACCCACTGAGCCACCCTCAGTATCATTTTCTAAGGCACCTACATGTCCCTCTGACTCTTTTTCTCTCTACTCCTCCACGGTGGCTGTCTACTTTATAGCTCTTTATGTTACATTTTCACCATGGGCAAGTAAGAAATGAATTTAATTTTAACTGTGATGAACTGCTCGTGACAGAATAAAAGGTCATTTTGAAGTTAAATGCTAATATTATCTTTTCTCATTATTGGGCACATTAGGTTGTCCAAATTTTTGTCTAAGATGTTTATCATTATTAGTTATTCAAAAACAATGCACAGCTATTCGCTCTATAACTGATGAGACAGTAAATCTTCTAATGAAAAGGCTTCAAGCCTGACCATTAAAAAGGTACTTGGTTTGAACTCCATCAACAGTAATGAATGTGTTCTTTAACACATGTAACGTTCAAACCATACTCATATTTAATAAGCCAAACAATTTGACACATTTGGTCATAGAGACTGAAATGTAACGTCTACTAGTTGAACTTCTGAAGACGAAATAAAAATGTTACCTACTATTTGGTGTATTGAAGACATATGGAGGCTATTTGCTTTTAAAATATTTTATTATAATTATTTCTTAATTTATATTAGCATCTATAAGTGCCAACATTAGATTTTAATTGGCCATCCATGTTTACTAAGCAAAGAGCTACATGTTTTACTGATATTAATGCTAAATCTCAGAACTTCTGCAAAGGGAACTATCATTTCCTGTGTAAAGACTGAGAAACTGAGGTTCAGGAGTAGGAAGTGACTTGATCAAGGGTGTTTACTAGCATGCTTCCTTCTGCAGGACAGAGCTAAAAATCTTGACTTCAAAGCCAACAATTCTCCCACTGCATCCACAGGCCTGATTTCATAGTCGGCTGAGAAATGTCCTATGATCTTCTGGGACAAGTACTTTGGAATGTTGGCGGAACCTTATCTGCAGAACATGAAGGGGCTTGAGACAGAGGGGTTGTGCAGTGGGAGAGGTCAAGAGGAGTGAATTTGCCTTGATGGTGACAGAAACTGTGACAGGGTAGGTTGCTCACAGTCTGTGTGGAGAGGGGTAAGAGAGTCTGTTAGGAAAAATGGACAAGATAAGGAGGAATATTAAGAGGCCCTGGAGGGTTGACCGGCATGTATTGTTGATGCTGTGACTCAGCAGGAGGGAGGCATGTCCACAGCTCAGGGTTGGATGCAAGTCTCACTGGACCTTCATGCTCCACACCAGTGAGAAGGTATGGGTTACAGGAGTATTGTAGTCGTGGAAATGCTATTATAATTTATTTTTAATGTTTGGGGATTGTTTTCCTCTTTTAAGTCTTAAGGAAATAAGGTTCTGTAACTTTCCTAAGTCTTCAGAATTAAGGAAGGGCTTTTGTTTCACCTCAAGTATAATTTGGATACAAGTGGACTCATAGAGCCTTATAATTGTTCAAATATGTATTATTTAATTCTGGACAGTGAGAAGCACTTTTTGAGATTAAACCCCAGGGAAAACCATTAGTGAGCATTTACCAGCAAAATTGTCGTTGGCTAGGGTCAGGGGGAGGTTCTTGACACTCTCGGCATCAATTATACTCCTTGATTTCCTTATATCTCCCCCCCCAGTCACCACCGTCTCTTCTTCCAACGCAAGCCTTTGTCCAGAAAAAGGCAGCATAGGTTGCACAAAGATGCTACGACTTCCTTTTTATTTTTCTCTCTGAAGTTTGAGTAAGTAACAAGGGGAACTGTAGCCATGGATACAATGACAAGGAAAGGCAGAGAACTGACTCTGTGAAGTGGAAATGACAGGAACTCTGGGATGTGATGAACATGCACTTGCAGAGTTTATGACCATCAGGTGGAGGCCTGGGTCTCACCAGGAATGCACTCTGTGCTTTAGAAAGGCAGATTTCAAAAAGTTCAAAGAAAGGGCTTCTGAATGCAGGTGGTAGATTTAACCGTGCATCTGATCTGTTCCCTCCATAAACCCCACTTAAGCAATAGTAAACAGATTTTTTTTAACTAAACATAAACCCACTAGGATAGAGGGAATAGAGAGATATAAACACCAACAAACTTTTAGGAATAGAAAAGAAATATACAAGTTCTAACTAACCTGACAGGAAAAATAAAACAAACAGAACAAAACTATAAAGCTAAACCTAAATCAACAATGGCTGGGAAGAGGTAGCAAAGCAACAACTCAATTTTTCAGGTGGCTTAGAAACTGGGAACACCAGGTATCATAGGATACCTGGGAAGAAGAGTTCAACTACTGAGGATTGACTGGAAGCTATTTAAGAAATTAGACTCAGAATACTTTTCAGTGACTATCTGACCATCTGCCCATGTCTTGTCAGAGACAGAAGCTTCATTCTTTGGAGAGGTTAAAACTGAGGTTCTACAGGCTACAGTAGCCCCCCATGGTTGAAGATGGGGATACCATTCCAAAGCAAAAGAATAAGCATATGCTGGACGCTGAATATTCAGTCTCTTCCACTTTTAGCACCACTTGTCTTTCCCCCTCGTGGGTTCCAAAAAGGTTGACTGGCCATCATCCCTGCAAGCAAAAAATCAGAAAATTCTTTTTCTGTGAGAATCTAAAAAGCTCATGAAGAAATATTAAATCATACTTACCTTAGTGTTTCTCCAACCAACAAATGGCCCACCCACATCAACAAATGACCCCAGTAATATCTTTAGTTACAAGCACCACCTATAGCCTCAAAGTTGCCATTTGACTTTTACTCCCTCACTCTTTAAAGGAACAGATAATCAAGGATAACTGGACTTCTGAGAAAAGTCTGCTAGCATGAGACACACAAACCAAAGTAAATGAAAAGATAAAAAATCTTGGAGGAAAACAGATACCATGGAGGAAGAAAACAAATCTTCAAAAATGTGTTATTAGGGTGCCTGGGTGGCTCAGTGGGTTAAAGCCTCTGCCTTCAGCTCAGGTCATGATCCCAGGACCCTGGGATGGAGCCCCACAGTGGGGAGCCTGCTTCCTCCTCTCTCTTTGCCTGCCTCTCTGCCTGCTTGTGATCTCTCTCTGTCAAATAAATAAATAAAATCTTTAAAAAATGTGTTATTAATAACCTCAGAGAAATAAAGATATTGCATCCAAGAAAAAAGTGGGCATATTAAATAATCATTCAGAGGAAAAAAAAAAAAGAGAGAGAGAGAAAGAGAGAGAGTTCTAGAAAATAACAACATAAGAAAAGAAATTGAAAATTGAATACAACAGTCAAGAGAAAAAAAACTGAGAAAATCTCCCAGAAAGTAAAGTGAAAAAATGGAAATAGAAACAAAGGAAAAAAAAATAAAATTAGAAAATCAATTAGGAAGACCCATTATCCAAAAAGTAGATGTGCTGTCAAGACAGAAAAGGAAAGCAAAATTGTAAATGACACAATTCAGGAAAATTTCCCTAATGTCAAGGACATGGGTTGCAAGATTAAAAGAACCCACTGAGATCCCAGCATAATTAAAAAAAGTCAACTCACGTGTCATTTCCATATTTCAGATCAATGGTGTAGCATTGAGTGTGTTAGAAACATCCAGAAAGGGGAGATAGTTATATAAATGGGAAAGGGGTCAAAATAGCTTCATATTTTTTAATAGCAAAGGTTGATGAGAGAAAGCAGTTGAAAATTGCCTCCAAAATATTGATGGGAAATGATTTTCCATTTTCTAGAACTTTATGCCCAAACTGTCAATTCAATGATATAGAAGAAATAAAGACATTTTCAGGTATACAGGATCTCAAGATATTTACTTCCTTTCTCATGAAATTGTTATAAGATATGCTCCACACACACACACACACACACAAAGAGTAAACTAGCACAGAGTAAGATACTAGATAATCAGAAACAGGAGCACAAACCCTGGAAGGAAATTCAAAAATCCTCATCTAACTCTTAATCTCAGGAAACAAATTGACAGTTGCTGGAGAGGGAGGGCATAGGAGGGATAGGGTCATTGGGTGATGTACATTGGAAAGGGTATGTACTATGGTGAGAAAACATAAATAAATAATAAAAAATAGTAAAAAATAAAAATCCTCCTCTAGGGGATGAATCTCAGAATGCCAGGTGTGCCCTAGGCAAGGGCAACCTGGTCTGAAGCCATGTGACTCAAGGTAAAAATATTGAGGCCATTGATACCATGTTCTTGGCTATTTTGCTGCCTTCTTATTTTTATGAAACTATAAGAGAATGTGCTCCAATGGGCAGGGGGAGGGCGGAGACCTAGAAAGACAAGTAAGATCTATCAAATGGGTAAATAGATAAGTGAACCACGAGAAAAGCAGAGAGAGTTCTTAGGAGAGCAGCAGGAAAAGTCCCAGAATGAGAATTATTGGGTCAGACTAGAGGGTAGACGATCCAGATAGAAGAAATCTCTAAAAGAAAAGATTCCAAGAAAACTTGGTTAGGTTACATGATGTAGTTAATCTTCATTAAGTACTGTGATGCTGATCATAAACATAGTAAAGTAAAACTTAACATTGATTTAAATCAAAACTATCCCTCAACAATACCAAAAGGCAGAGGGAAGGAAATCAAGGGCAATGGCAGTGTTAGAGAATTAAATCCTCCTTGATTATAATAATAAGTCAATGTATAGTATCTCAGAGTGATCAAAAGGCACTGTATAACCTTATAAATAAAGAAACAAACAAACAAATAAAATACATAGATAGATGTCTAAATGTCAAATGAAATTTTCCACCCCAGGAGAGAGGACTCATAAGGCAGGGGTGAGAAGGGATATTGGTCAAGAAACCAGGGTCAATATAATCAGGGGTATGTTATGGCCCGGAGCTAATTGTTCTCATCTCTTCCATACTCCCGACTAGTAATGCAATGCTGGTTGCTTCAAATTAGCCATGGTGGGAGTGTTTACACTGGGGAACTCAGGGAATGCCTTACACCTTTATTTCCCTCACCCCTCACGCATCCCCTCACATACACACCCCTCTGCAACAGAACTAGTTGTTTTTGTTTTTATTTTTTAAGATTTTATTTATTTATTCATCTGACACAGAGAGAGAGTGATCACAAGTAGGCAGAGAGGCAAGCAGAAGGGGAGAGGGAAGCAGGCTCCCCACTGAGCAGAAAGCCCAATTCGGGACTCAATCCCAGGACCCTGAAATCATGACCTGAGCCAAAGGCAGAGGCTTTAACCCACTGAGCCACCCAGATGCCCAACAGAACTAGTTGTTAAATATTTACTGTATGCCTCCTTGATCTTTAGTCACAAATTCATAAAATATGTCTAGTTCTGCTAATAATAATTATAAATAATTTATAATAATAAACACCAAAACATTCCAGGAAAATATTTTTATGACCCTATCTTCTAAGAGTCTTAAGAATATTGATAACTCAAGAAGCACTGAAGGCTATAAAAGTTATGCTAATATAATCACACATTATTCCAGTGAGGAAGGAGAAAGAAGGCACTTAAATTAATGCAAATGACAGGGAGCTTTTATGATGAACTCAGAATTTTTAATGATCTATACAAATACAAATGTTGGAAGGAAGGCTATAAGATCATGTACGATTATGGGGAAAAGCCACAATGCCAAGAGAACAAAACAAGTTTAAAATAAGCTCAGGGTTCCTGAAAAACTTACATTTAACACAAATCTTTTTCAACCTATTTATGAAGTAGGAAAATACACAGAAGAGTAGGATGTCTTTTTTTTTTTTAGAAGATGGTGTTAACATATGATGGGCAAGAGTACAAAACTGTCCAGCTCTGCTGTTACTGAGGTAACCTCCATGGAGGGAAAGGGCAGAATATCACTTTGGGAATGTTCAGAGTGTCCTGCAGAAGCTAAGATGTGAGTGATACTCAGATATTGTACCTTGTGACCTGGGACGAGGCACAGGCTCCTCCATCCAAACTCTAAATGGAACATAGTGACTAACACATAGACTGTCAGAGATAATCCTACCTTTCCATTGTTCTGTCCTCTTTACTCAGTTTCCTCCTCACAAATCCCAAATTATCTGGATGTCATTGAGTCACACCAGTCATCTCCTTGAGCAGGCATTGGTGTTCGGGCAAGTAGCCCCATATTATGTGATTCAGAGAGCAAACAAACAACAAACAAAGAAGTGAAACAGAGTAAATAAAGGCAATTCTGTTTCTGTTTAATGGTTAAGCAGAAGATATAGTAGTCTGGGACCATAAAGAGGATTATCAAAAAGAAATTCTTTTGATTCCATAATTTAAGTTCTCAGTGAATGAACCTTAAATACGTCCCTGGTTCTGACTGTGAAACTTTAACAACATATAACACTTTAGCAACATTTAATTTGCATTTCTTTCCTTTCTGTGTAAGAATCTTCATTTAAAGAGAGAATTTCAGCCTGGTCATTATTGTTAAAAAAAATAATAATAATTTCATAGTGATAGTATCCTGTTTTTCTCTGAAAAGAATATTTGAAACAATTACCTTTCCATATCATGAACTCAATAAGGAAACATGCCCCTGAAACTCATAGAATAGAAAAATTATCCATTTTCTTTAGGGTTTAAGTCAATCGTATCTGATTCCAAAATATATTCTGCTGGGACTGTGGATAAGTCTTAGGTTCAGTCTTGTGTGTTTCTATGAGGCCACTTTACAATTAGGAAATAGCACTGCTTACAAAGATAAGACACATTCCCATTTAAAAGAAAAAAATCTATTTTTGTATATCTTGCTTTTGCTCACTGAACCATTTATGATTTTTGTCAATTATACAATAATTTGAAGCTTTTCACAAATACATTTTTTGTTACCGTAACTCCAACCTATAAAGGAGTCATTTATCTTGCTAGCCACTTTGTTCACCTTGGGTCTTCTGAAAGTGAGCTGGTGAAGCAGGAAAATAGGCTCAAGGATGGTAAGCTGATGAAGCCCTGGATACTGCAGGTGTGATGATGCTTTTTAGAACTTTATGAAGGTATTTGTTTGTCTTAGTCTCTTTGGGCTGCTATAACAAAATTACCATAAACTGGACGTTTATCAACAACAGATATTTGTCCTCATGGTTCTGGAGCCTTGGACATCCAAGATCAAGGCACTGGGATTCTCATTCTCGGGTCTGATGAGAGCCCACATTTTGGTTCATAGATGTTGCCTTCTTATTGTGTCCTCACGTGGAGAAAGAGGCCAAGCTGTCCTCTGACTTTTTAATAAGGGCACTAATCCCATTCTGAGGGCTACACCTCATGACCTAATCACCTCTCAAATGCATCCCTGAAAACACCACCTCTTGGGGGATCAGGCTTTTAACATCTTAACTTGGAGGCAGGGGGGACACAAGCAGTCAATCACATTTTTATATTATTTTATTTTACTTTATTTTATTTTATTTATTTTTGAAGATTTTATTTATTTATTTGACAGAGAGAGAGATCAAAAGAGCAGGAACACAAGCAGGGGGAGTGGGAGAGGGAGAAGCAGGTTTCATGACAAGCAGCCAGCCCTATGCGGTGCTTGACCACAGGATTCTGAGCTAAAGGCAGACGCTTAATGACTGAGTTACCCAGATGCCCCAATCTATCACATCTTTATAAAAAAAAAAAAGCTTTATGAGAAGAGGGAGGTAAATAGCTCTGCTAAATTCCTTTCAGTTAACTGTTTACCTGAAGAAGTGTAATACTACTATATTTCCATGTTATATAACATGAAAATAAAACAGAAATATAACCCTTGCCTTCAAGAAGCTCACAATCTACTTCAAAACTGCTTGAAACCTTAGAAAATGATTATTATGCACACAACATGAATAAATGTAAAGGCTGGGATATTTAAGGAAAAAGAATCTTAAGCAAAATTTTTATGCTTGAGATCCAATTGCCAAGCTTGACCTAACTGAACTTTATTATTCTTTTGGGTCACTCTCAACTAATTCCAATCTTTCAGGCTAGAAAGACTACTTTTTGCAGAGAAAATAACTTTATCTTTCTTAGCAACACAATTATTATTTTTTTTTAGAAATAGTTCATTAAGAAGGAGACAAAGACAAGTATCACTGATTTGAAATTGTTAGTTCAGAATCACATGGTATGAAATTGAAAACATGCATCGACTGAAGATTATAAATATGCTAACTACCAAGTGGAAAATATTATTTGCCCTTAAAATAGTATTTCTGCTCACTTAATAGGGCATTAGCAAATAAAGTCACAGCCATCCATAATGCTGTGTTATTGGTTGTGTGTTATATGTGTCTATATGATGTGGAGGCTAGCTGATGTCTTAATGAAAAATTTAAGGGTACAGAAGGGAAAGCAACATGAGCTGCAGTTTAGAGAAGAAGCAGGGGGCAGAGAGAAAAGCAAGACTCTGGGTTAGAAAAAATCCAGTCAGTATTCTAGCTTCACATCTTACTGGCTGTGTAACTTCCATCAAGGTTCTCAAGTGTCCCAAATCTCAGATTTCTTCTCCTTCCCTTCTTTCCTTCCTCCCTTCCTTCCTTCTTCTCTTCCCCTTCCCTCCCTCCTTCTTTCCCTCTCTCCTTCCTTTCTTTCTTTCTCTTTCCTTCCCTCCATCCTTCCTTCCATTCCTCCATTCTTCTTCCTTCTCTCTCTCCCTTCTTCCCTCCCTCCTCTGTTCATTCCCTCCCTCCTTTCCTCTTCCTTCCTTCCTTCCTTCCTTCCTTCCTTCCTTTCTTTCTTTCTTTCTTTCTTCCCTTTTTCTTTCTATCAATTTCTTATCTGTAAAATGGGACAACTCTTCTGAATGACATTTGACTTTTGGTGAGAATGAAGCAACAAATAGAGCACCTGGCATAATGTCCAGAAGATGTAGGCACTTGGGTTTAGTTCCCCTTCCTGACTTAATATTGGTGACTTTTGCCTTGTGGAATTTAACAAAGCAATATGCATATACTTGTCTATAGAGCTCAAGAATTTTTATTAATTTCTCATTATTTCTGTATAAAATGGGATGTTTAGAATTGGACAGAAAGCAATAAGCATTTAACATTTTTTTCAACTTAGCGAGTATCTAAGAGAAATAAAAATCAAGATCCAGTTAAGGATTATATATTATTATACACAAAGATTTATTCTCATCATTCACTCTTCCATATTCATCTCAATGCAAATACACTATTTTCTAACACATATACTTTATTTCTACAAATAGTGACCTCTTTATCCATTTTTGGATTGTTTTGAGTTTATTAAACTATGCATCTTGAAAAAATCCCAAATGTATTTATTCTCAATAGTTATAGCAATAGTTAACATATTAAAGTTTTTACTATATATCAGGATCCTCATGTCCTAATCCTTGGCATTGGTAAATATGTTCAGCAATTGGGAATTAAAGTTGCAGGTGGCATTAAGGTTGCTAGTCAGCTGACCTTAAAATTAGGATATTATTCTGGACTCCACTGTGGGCCCAATGTATTGACAGGGGGGTCCTTTAAATGTGGAGAGGAGTGACAGAAGGGTCAGCATTTCAGTAATTTGATGTGAGAGAGACAAGACCAGCCACTGGGGCTTTGAAGTTGGAAAGGGGCAGGAGCTGAGAAATGCCAGCAGCCTTTATAAGCTAGACTGAGGCAAGGAAACAGAATACTCAGAAGGCCTCCAGCAAGGTACATAGCCCTGCTATCACCTTGATTTTAGCCTGATGGGACACGTTTTTGACTTCTGAACTATAGAACTGCAGAATAATAAATTTGTGTTGTCTAAAGCCACTAAGTTTGTGGTAATTTGTTATAGTAGTAATAGGATTATAATATGCAAACACTCTTCTAAAATATTTTATATGTATTAAGTCGTCTTATTTTGAAAATAATCTTATAAACCAGGTGCCTGGGTGGCTCAGTCAATTAAGTGTCTGACTCTTGATATTGGTTCAGGTCATGATCTCAGGGTCATGAAATTAAGACCCAGGTTGAGCTCCACACTGGGTGTGGAGCCTGCTTAAGATTCTCTCTCTTCCTCTTGCTCTACCCCTCTGCTCTCCACTCTCTATTTCTCTAAATAAAAAAATGTTAAAAAAAGAAAGAAAGAAAGAAAGAAAGAAAGAAAGAAAGAAAGAGAAAGAAGAGAAAAAATAACCTACATCTTAATGTTATTCTTTTCTTTTTATGGTTAGGAAAAATTTTTTAAAAGAGCTGAATGCATGAAGAAGCCAAGTAATTTGCCAAAGTTAGAAAGTATTTGATCCTAAGGGATTGATCTTCTGGTTCCAAAACCTCCATTCTTAAAACATTACAATACACTGCCTCTCTTGAGTAAAATACATTTTTAGGTGGTTCTTGGAGCCCCTGGTGCTTCTCCATCGATGTTAGTGATCTAGAAAGTGTTATCTGCCTATCATTAAAAGAAATAATTTGCACCTCACCTTAAACTTTTTTTTATGGTTCAAGCACATCATAGGCATATTAAGATGGGTTAATGTAAAATTATTTTAGAATAAATGAATCTCTCAGTAAAATGGCAATATAGTATCCATAGTTGGTGAGAAGCAGATTTATGGGGAAAGAATGGGTCTCAGGCACTCTTCTCCTTTACCTTGCTTCCATCTCTTTTTCTGGTTCTCTTTCTCTCTCTAGCTCTCTCTCTCTCTTTCTCTCATGCACATAATATACATTTTCCCAAGAGTAATTAACATATAAATGCAACAAAGCACTGCCCTCACCAGGGGAAAGAGGCCAAGGGAAGTATGTTGTAAGAAGGCAGGTGTAAGGGTGAGTTCAGCTTGACAAGAGCCTGTGTGTCTGAGGTGGTTGACTCTGAAGCTTTCCCACTGCACTTCTTTTTTTTTTAAAGATTTTATTTATTTATTTGACAGACAGAGATCCCAAGTAGGCAGAGAGGCAGGCAGAGAGAGAGAGAGGGGAGGAAGCAGGCTCCCTGCTGAGCAGAGAGCTGGAAGTGGGGCTCGATCCCAGGACCCTGGGAACATGACCGGAGCCGAAGGCAGAGGCTTTAACCCACTGAGCCACCCAGGTGCCCTCCCACTGCACTTCTTACCACTCTGTCAACCCTCACCTATTGCTTGGGTTGGGTCTGCACTTGTCATCTGACATCTGAGTGTTTCTATTTCACCACATTGTGAACAATAGTCTAAATAAACATAAGTAAAACAAACAAACAAAAAAATCCCAAAGACTTATAAGAGTCTTTCAAACATTTTCATGAGAGACATAGTACTAAAAAATGTTTTAAAAGAGAGGAAAAAGGAGATACCATCTCTTTTGTGCTACTCCCCCCCCCTTTAGTAAACCTTGATCTCTCTCCTCTTGAGTTTTCAATGCCATTGCCCATCTTCATGGAAAAATGAACCTTCTATCTTTTGCATAACTTATCAGAATTGTTTTAAGTTAAAAAATAAAGGGTGAATAAGAAATAAAAATAATGTCTAAAAATATTATTTAAATTTTTAAAAATTATTTTTCTTTATATATGTGTATACACTTTAGTGGAATAATGACAGAAAACATGTACTTGGCAACTGTGCTGAAATGAAATAAGTAGGAAATGGTCAACTGTACCAAAAATCAGTTTTAAGTTGCATACCAGGCATTTAGATCCCCAAGTGATGGCAGAACTAGCCTGTGACTAGGGAGCACTTCCTGTGACAACACTGTGTCCTGAATGGAAACCAGTGCACTTTGCTGACAAACAAAAATACCACTATCCCTCACTGGACAAAGATGATGTGCTTTTTGCCTGTAAGAATATTTTATTAAAGTCATTTCTCTGCACTGCAAGTCAGAGACAGGTGTTAACCAAGTCAGTTGGCAAACATTACTATGTTTTTTAGATAAGATGCTTCTAAACAACAGTTTCATAATAACCTAAAAGAGCACATAATACACAGGCAAGCCCTACACTAAATTATTAAGTAATAAAATGTTGGGTGATTGTAATATTCTCTAGACTACCCATCCTTTTCTGCAGATTCTTCCCCAAACTACACTTTCCCCCCATTCATGCACACATGTGCACACACATGTATACATACACACTCCTGAAAGATGTCAATTTCGAATGCTTTTTCAACTTCCTGCCAGTGGAAAATTGCTCTCAGGGAAAAAGTAAACTCTAAATACCTAACGGACTGTGTAAGTTATAACATTTATAATGTCATAGAGTTGTTACTTCTTTTGTATTTTGCCCTTAAAAAGGGAGGAAAGTGCAAGGGGAGGTCCCAAAGGAATAAATGTGTATAGGTGAGATTTCATAAAGCAAATGGCAGGTAAGATCCCTTTTTTGTGGAAGGGCTTGCTTCCCTGTGACTCTGAAATCACACAATTTAAAGTGACCATCTCTTTTTAAAGCATTCCTACCTAAACTGCATGCATAATATGGGCTCCCTTGTTAAGCAAAGGACTCCAAAATTGTAGATCCTGAATAGGACTGCGTATCTGTAGACAGTTTAAAATACACCACATATAACTTGATCAGCAATGCATTATAAAGACACTTCAAAGTAAACAGAAATCACCCATAAGGCAGGTATGAGGGATCATTTAATTGGCAGTAAGTAAAACAAGGGTCAGTCCCAGGCAGCGAAGATCTCTTGATTGGACCACATATCAATACATAAAAAAGATAAAAGTAACAATACAAAATGCAACCATATATAGAGCACATAGTATCATTTTATGTGCATTTATATTAAAAAAAAACATAATTCTGGGGCACCTAGGTGGCTCAGGTTGTGATCCCATTGTCCTGGGATCAAGCCCCGCA
>ML111890.1:44452-59358 GCA_003697995.1 Taxidea taxus jeffersonii
GTGGGGCTCAATCCCAGGACCCTGGGAACATGACCTGAGCCGAAGGCAGAGGCTTTAACCCACTGAGCCACCCAGGTGCCCTCCCACTGCACTTCTTACCACTCTGTCAACCCTCACCTATTGCTTGGGTTGGGTCTGCACTTGTCATCTGACATCTGAGTGTTTCTATTTCACCACATTGTGAACAATAGTCTAAATAAACATAAGTAAAACAAACAAACAAAAAAATCCCAAAGACTTATAAGAGTCTTTCAAACATTTTCATGAGAGACATAGTACTAAAAAATGTTTTAAAAGAGGAAAAAGGAGATACCATCTCTTTTGTGCTACTCCCCCCCCTTTAGTAAACCTTGATCTCTCTCCTCTTGAGTTTTCAATGCCATTGCCCATCTTCATGGAAAAATGAACCTTCTATCTTTTGCATAACTTATCAGAATTGTTTTAAGTTAAAAAATAAAGGGTGAATAAGAAATAAAAATAATGTCTAAAAATATTATTTAAATTTTTAAAAATTATTTTTCTTTATATATGTGTATACACTTTAGTGGAATAATGACAGAAAACATGTACTTGGCAACTGTGCTAAAATGAAATAAGTAGGAAATGGTCAACTGTACCAAAAATCAGTTTTAAGTTGCATACCAGGCATTTAGATCCCCAAGTGATGGCAGAACTAGCCTGTGACTAGGGAGCACTTCCTGTGACAACACTGTGTCCTGAATGGAAACCAGTGCACTTTGCTGACAAACAAAAATACCACTATCCCTCACTGGACAAAGATGATGTGCTTTTTGCCTGTAAGAATATTTTATTAAAGTCATTTCTCTGCACTGCAAGTCAGAGACAGGTGTTAACCAAGTCAGTTGGCAAACATTACTATGTTTTTTAGATAAGATGCTTCTAAACAACAGTTTCATAATAACCTAAAAGAGCACATAATACACAGGCAAGCCCTACACTAAATTATTAAGTAATAAAATGTTGGGTGATTATAATATTCTCTAGACTACCCATCCTTTTCTGCAGATTCTTCCCCAAACTACACTTTCCCCCCATTCATGCACACATGTGCACACACATGTATACATACACACTCCTGAAAGATGTCAATTTCGAATGCTTTTTCAACTTCCTGCCAGTGGAAAATTGCTCTCAGGGAAAAAGTAAACTCTAAATACCTAACGGACTGTGTAAGTTATAACATTTATAATGTCATAGAGTTGTTACTTCTTTTGTATTTTGCCCTTAAAAAGGGAGGAAAGTGCAAGGGGAGGTCCCAAAGGAATAAATGTGTATTGGTGAGATTTCATAAAGCAAATGGCAGGTAAGATCCCTTTTTTGTGGAAGGGCTTGCTTCCCTGTGACTCTGAAATCACGCAATTTAAAGTGACCATCTCTTTTTAAAGCATTCCTACCTAAACTGCATGCATAATATGGGCTCCCTTGTTAAGCAAAGGACTCCAAAATTGTAGATCCTGAATAGGACTGCGTATCTGTAGACAGTTTAAAATACACCACATATAACTTGATCAGCAATGCATTATAAAGACACTTCAAAGTAAACAGAAATCACCCATAAGGCAGGTATGAGGGATCATTTAATTGGCAGTAAGTAAAACAAGGGTCAGTCCCAGGCAGCGAAGATCTCTTGATTGGACCACATATCAATACATAAAAAAGATAAAAGTAACAATACAAAATGCAACCATATATAGAGCACATAGTATCATTTTATGTGCATTTATATTAAAAAAAAACATAATTCTGGGGCACCTAGGTGGCTCAGGTTGTGATCCCATTGTCCTGGGATCAAGCCCCGCATTGGGTTCTCTGCTCAGCAGGGACCCTGCTTCCCCCTCTCTCTCTTTGTCTGCCTTTCTGCCTACTTGTGATCTCTGTCTGTCAAATAAAAAAAATATTTTTTAAAAAAGAACATAGGGGCGCCTGGGTGGCTCAGTGGGTTAAAGCCTCTGCCTTCAGCTCAGGTCATGATCCCAGGGTCCTGGGATCGAGCCCCGCATCGGGCTCTCTGCTCAGCGGGGAGCCTGCATCCCTTCCTCTCTCTCTGCCTGCCTCTCTGCCTACTTGTGATCTCTGTCTGTCCAATAAATAAATAAAATCTTTAAGAAAAAAATTAAAAAAATAAATAAAAAAGAACATAATTTCTTAACGCAGAAAATACAGCCCCTCACTTATTGTAAAAGGTAGGAAGACATATCAACCTTATATACTTTAGCAATGTGTGTTTTTACATATACTTTGAGACCAGGATAAGAGGTAGCTTGCATATGTATTTCCAATTACATTTTGTTGGGTGCCTGGGTGGCTCAGTGGTTTAAAGCCTCTGCCTTCAGCTCAGGTCATGATCCCGGGGTCCTGGGATCGAGGAGACTTGCATCAGGCTCTCTGCTTAGCAGGGAGCCTGCTTCCTCCTCTCTCTCTCTCTGCCTGCCTCTCTGCCTACTTGTGCTCTCTTTCAAATAAATAAATAAAATCTTTTTAAAAATTACATTTTGTTTTCATTTTAATCAGCAATTCTCATTTTTATGTCACAAGATGCGGGGGGTCTGTATTAGTTGGATAGAGTAGGACAGGAGAAAATACAGAAGTAGTATGTTTTTTAAGCATGTTTTAAAAAGAATTAGCTAAATCCTTTTTCGACTATAACTTGGTTTCTTTAGGGCTTCATTTATTTCAGGCTAAGGTTTTATGAGCATCTACCAATTTATACTTATCTTCGTGAGAATAGAAATTGATTTTCTACTATAGGTGTTGCTTACTCTAGGGAATAGACACATTCTAGAAAGAGAGTTGCTGGAAATGTTTTTTTGTAATACTTGCATTTTATTTTCCCCTTGACATTCATTACAAACTTGAGGATTGTATGACAAAATATTACCACAAGAAAAAGTCAACTCAGACTTAGTCTTTAGAAAGAATATTTTTTCTGAGAAAAAAATACTAACTTTAGTGTATAATTGCACATTAGAATTTGGGGTATATTAATTTTCGCCTGCTGCCTTGAAGGTGACAAATGGGGGTTCGAATAAAGAAAAGGAACTACTAGTTGTTGAGTTCCTCTATGTGCCAAGTGTCATTATATACCTCAAAATACATGTAAGTTTTCTACAGATTGAGTTCTTAGACTAACTGCATCATAATCAGATGAAATGTTATGTTCCAAGGCTGACTGTAAGTCTATGAAATTAGAATCAAAGTCTTTGGGGGATGAGGCTGGGAAGTCTGCATTTTTAACAAGCAGATCTGGTATTTATTAAGCAGTCTTAAGTGTGAGAAGCATTGGTCTATGTTGGGGAGATCCCCACTTTCTAGGGAAAAATTTTCATGAACTAAGTTATTGAAAAAGACCCTGTTTACATAATTTATGGTCTTATTTTTTAATTTCTTGACTATTTGCATGTGAAAAATTTCTGGGGGCGCCTGGGTGGCTCAGTCATTAGGTGTCTGCCTTCGGGTCAGGTCATGATCCCAGGATCCTGGGATCAAGCCCCGCATCAGGCTCCCTGCTCTGCTCTGTCCCTGCTTGTGTTCCCTCTCTCTCTCTGTGTCTTGCTCTGTCAAATAAATAAATAAAATCTTTTTAAGAAATAAATAAATGAATTTCTGTTCTTGAATTGTAGCCGCAGAGCTTGAATCTGGTAAGGAAGGTGTATGACTACAACTGGCTGAGATGTTGTCTCCTTAACTCCTAACTCAGGGAAAAGAATTGCTCTTGCGGGGGGGGGGGGGGGGGGGGCAGAACAAAAGCTGGAATGCTGAGATCTGCCTAACTGGATTTCCCCCATTTCTTTCAGATGAATGGATCTTTCTAGGGTGAAACCCCAAAGCAGACCACAAAAATGATTCTGAAAGGTAGCTAAATCAAAACACTTTGATAAGCCATCAAAGGCTGATATTGTCTTTTACTAACATTCAGCAGAACACATATTGCTACATACTAGGAACTGGTCGTTCAAAAGCCAATTGATGTCACAGACAGTGCTAAAGTGGTTCATGAATTTGAAATGACAACAGATGCTTTGAAAAAGGCAAACCGGCTGGATTTTGATTGAACATGCTAATTTTCAAAAGAATATTTCCCTAGCTCGATTTTATACGGTACAACCTGTTAAGACTATTTGGGAATTGCAGGGGCTGGTGATAAAATAATATTGAGCTCAATTATCCATTATCAGAGGAAAAGAGAGCAGCATCCCCTTTGTCCCTTTGCAGGTTGATTTGAATACACAATACCAGAGGGGGCAGTGAGACGACTCAGAGGACAAGTGGCTGCGGCTCAGGGAATGATCAGAGTGAGTAAGTGACAGAATTTGGGGATATGTCCCTGCTAATTTGGCTCTGCATTGAGATTAAAGCTTTAATTTCTACCACTTGAGAAAAGAGAGTTAAACAAACAGCCTCTGTCCTTAAGGCAAGATTAAATTGAATCCTTTATCATGGGGATCCATAGAAGATGAGAATAAGAATTCTCATCAGTGAGCTAACTTTAGAAAATATTTAAGTGTGGGATCTCATGGTAGAGAAATGTTTCCTTGTAGCCAAGTTCCCCTCAGCTGCTCAAAGCAGAAATTCAGGACTTTTTTGGATTGATTTCAAATGGATGGCACTCCTTGACCTCCCTCTGCTCAAGCATTTTAGAATTTCTTCTGATTAAATCACCAGTGAGAGGATGGCCTTGTTGTACCAACAACAGTGATATGAGTGTCGGCGCCCAAATATTTCCTCCTGTTGCCTGATATCTCCTCTGTTTGATCTAATCCTTTTGGCTCTTCCTCTGGTACAAGTTTTGCTTATGCTTTAACATTCTTCACAATAGGGATTGCATGACATAAATGAGACATGCAGCTCAAAAATAGCTTTAAGGGTAGTTTTGCCAGAAAACTTGTAATATTTTTAAAAACCAAAATAATACAAAAAATTTCCTGGGGAATACAATATCAAAATTTTAAAGATAATCTATTGTAGTTTGTTTCCTGAGCCTGAATTACTGGGCAGTAGGAATCATCCTTTCCATTCATCCTGGCCCCAGAGCCATTGCATCTTCTTTGTCTTCCCAGACCTGCCACCAGGTAGATTGGCAAGAGTTGACAATGACCTGCAAGCAGAGGGGACAAACAGAGGGTTTATGTATAATATATGTTTTTTTCATTGTAGGGCTTTATTGTTTACCACTTGGTTGCAAACATGAGAGATTATTTGGGTAAGTGAATGTAGGGGTGCACTTTTTTCCTGTTTTTCTATTTGTCTCAGACATGACACTGTTAGTGTCTTAAATTATTTAATACACAGCTAATGTAAGTATCTCATTAGCCATATCTGATGTTAGAATGAAGATACTTGAAATATCAAAGAATTCTCTTGTTTATGTTTTTAAAAAGTCATAGTCTTGCAGTTGATTTGATTCCCCACTATTTAATTTGTATTATGTTCTTTGAAATAGGATTAAATACCCTTCTCACAAATCCAAAATGTGGATTTTGTGTTTTAAACTTAGGAATATTATATCCTGATTGACAAGCAGTCCGAAAGGTTGAAAGAACTAAAGAATTTCATCCCTACTCTGGGCCAAAAGATCCAGCTTAGAAAGCTGCCTGTAGAGGAGCTTAAGAGAGATTTACTGGAAACATTTTTTTTGGCTTTTAAAGCTCTTTTTAATGGGTAACCTAAATGCCATTTTAGTATAGAGTCTGTAGACTTCTAACGGCCGTACCAGAAGTGCCCCTTCTAATTGGCTGCTTAGATGGCAAGGTCACACATATCAAGACAGCAGACATTTTGGAAATATATCAGTGGGAAAAGTTAAGACTGAAAGAATCATTAAATACTTTTCACAGTTTTCTTTCTAAAAAATAGTAGAAATCTAATCTCAGAGTTGACATTCACCTGTTATTTTTCTGATTAATTTGAAAGATTTAACCCTTTTCCTATAAAATTTTCTCAATTCAAGAAAGGTAATAACAAGTGCTCCTTGCCTCCACTTTACTGTGAATTTTGTTTAATTTGAAAGGTTTTATAATAAAATATTAAAAACATCTCATCCAATGTGACTATCTGAGAATGCCTACTTCCTTTGGGGAGCAGATCAAAAGCTAATGCAACTTTAGATGGCACGCATATCAAACCTTTACAGATGACCAAAATTTTGAAGATAAGAAAACGCACAGATAGAGTTTCAAGGATTTCTTCTGCCTCCTCCTCCTCACCCCTTTCCTTTCTTCCCACTCTTCCTTTTCCTGTTTTGATTTGTTGCCATTTGTTTTTAATTGGGATTGACCTGAAAATATATGTCTTAAGTCAATGTAACACGAATGTAAGTACCTTGGTGTGAATGAAGAAAACCCATTGGCTGTTAGCGAACAATAGAAGAGAGGAAGCCAAAGCGGAAGGTCGCAGCAATTGCGGTAAAGTCCAGAGGTTTGAAGTGTGATTGCAGGCGATCCCTTCCTTGAATGAAGACTTCTAAGTTAAACCCCAAGGTTTATTTTGAGGAATGAAGGGTTAGCTTTAAAGGCATTATATGGAAATTGAGAACAAGGGAGTTTCCAACAACTTAAAGGAACACTTTCCTGATAAGGTCTTCGCGTACCTCTCACTCCATTATATCATATACACAGCTAACTGCCTAAATCTCTTTAAGCAGTATTTAGTTTTTTCCTCTTCCAGAAGTTGTGTAGACAATAAGTAGAACAGATTGGACCAGTCTAGCAGGCATCAAGTGAAAAAAGTAAAATTATATTTTTACACTTCTTTGCTGACATTCCATGTCATGCTCTGGAAGCCATTATGATTTTTTGTTAAGTTGTAGGTGTTGTTTCCTGGAAAATATAAAACACATATATATCTTCAGAGAGTTTGTAGGTCCATGATTCTTATTTTTTTCTCAGCAAATAAGAAAGATAAGTAGACAAGCAAATTCCATAATGACTAGAAGGAAAAAGAGAGAAAAAGTAAGATAAAGAGAAGTAAGAGAGACTATATGAAGAAAGGAGCTGACAGTACAGATCCTCTAACCTATAAATCTTTTATTTTTTTTCCATATACACCTTGTTATTGAAAACGAATGGCATGAACTTATGCTATGTGAAACTGCAGGGAGAATTTGCAAATATGTCTTCTTAAAGAGGATTCTCTTCTTTTACTGGAAATATTATTTGAACACCTCCCTATTGCTGGCTATCAGATTCAAATGTGCTTTTTATGAACATCTCTACAACTTATCCCAACAAATATATTTAAGAATTAAAGGAAGAAATGTGTCTACGTTTCTCCTCTTTCTTTATGAAGGGGAAAGTCAGGCTTTAGTTATTCTGACAGAGAAATGTAATTCATATGTTACTAGAGGAAACTATACCCCTAACAGTGTGAGCATTTCATTCTTTTCCTCATTCTCTCTCTCTCTTTCTCACACACACACACACACACACACACACACACACACACATCGTACAATCTGAACAGGATGATTCTTCATTTTAATTTTCATATTCATTCATTTTTCTCCCCTTATCAACAGTAGGCCAACACTACTACCTAGCAAGGAATTCTGATCTAGGCACTGAGGATATAGTACTGAATGAAACATTGCTATTATATTCCAAGATGTCCTAATCTCTTTGTAAGCAGGGATATAGGATGTCTGGGTATATGTGTGCCTGTTATTATCATCTGCATAAAACAGTTTCTTATACACAAATGTTCTTCAATAACTACAAATGGATTAAGTTTGTTTCATTGATTTTATAAACACTTCTATGTTTATTCAGGGAGAAGATTCATGATCGTACAAAATACATTGGAGACATTCTGATCCTTAGTAAAAATTCTCAAAATTAATTTTACACTATGAATGGTTTCTTATTACTTTAACAACTATGTATTGAGCCCCTATTATATCATAAATACTTACACTTGAAAAACTGTGATACAGAGACATGTGTGCCTATGCACACCACAGATACAGTCCTTGCTTCCCTGGAAAGATGATATGCTTAATGAGTCTATTTTCATGTCTGAATGCAAACTAAGAATAACATAGTGTGAAGCAATAAAGAATAACTCTGTCAAAGGACCAAAGAAAAATGATATAAGATGTTTAAGTATTTTAAGCAATTGCCAAATACTAGGAAATGTATCCACCAATGGACTGATCACTTTGTGAAAACAAAAATAAAACTGAAAGTTAAAATAAAGATAAAAGGTTATTGTACCCCAATATTACCTGTCCCCATCTACTCCATTATATGCTCCCTTGCTTATAATTGTAGTGTGATTATATTTAAGTTTTTAGTTATTACTTTTGGCTTATTTCCCCACTGACAAGTGCATATTGATTTAGAACACGTTAATCTCAATGAATATATTTCATTTCCTTTTTCTCTTTTTATGGACAAAATTTGACACCATGCAACAAAGATACTCAAGGGTGTTATCTTTCCTCCCTTAAAATCTAGGAACAAAAGGAAAGAAGGGTATTATCCCCTAAAAAAACTGTATAAATCAATGCACATCCACATTAAGAAAACTGCATTTAGCCAAGCTGCTGATGGTAAGCAGGTTTATCTCAGGGGCAATAACATTTGGAAAGAGACAATATCTTGGCTTTTACCAGTGACAGAGGGAATCCTTTGAGGCTCTGAGCTCATTCAGAGTAATTTCCAATTAACCCATTTCAATAAATGAGTCTTCTTCATTTTTTTCATTTGAAATCTGAGGCCTTCATATCATGTTTTTTTTTTCACAAGCTTCTGGTTACTTTAGTCCCTTTGTGGGTGTCTTACCTTAGATTTCAAATCTATCTGTATGTGTTAGACACATAATCAAACATATTCCAAAGTCAATTGGGAATTATTAAGAAATATTTCCAGCAATATAAAATACCATCATAAAACTGTGTCAACTAAACAAAATTAACAGAAAATTAATCAACTTAAAAATTATTTTTAACACATTACAAAGAGTAAAAATTTCTGATTTCTCATTGCTCTTACATCAACCAAATGCCCATTAGAAAAAGTAATGAGCAAAGGCTGTGAGCAGACAATTCCTGGAAGGGGAAACACAGGTTGATAACCAATAAAAAATGTTTATTCTCAGTAATAATCAATCAAAGCAATTTAAAAAAAAATTAAATTTTAACCTTTAGGTTAAAACAACCCCAAAATTCCAGAAACCAAAAACCATGGTGATTTATTTCTTGTTCTTGCTAAATGTCATTCCTGGGTTGGGCGAGGGTTCTATTAACCTTCTGTACCTTCAGACCAGACCTGAGGTGGCACAGAAACTATGTAACTTTGCTGGCCATGGCATAAGAAAAACAACAGTCTCTGCTGTGACTCTCCCTGGCTATTAAACGCTCTAGCTCAGAAATGATACAGGGAACTTTGACTCAAAACACATTCAAGCAGGACTGGTTAAACAGTCCCAGCCTCCAGAATTGGTTAGAAGTTCAAAAGTAACAAATATTTGATGAGTAACAATAGTGACAACTGTATTGCCACTCCCTTCTCCCCTTGAGTTTTCTCCACACTGTGGTATCATTTCTAAGTTATGTCATTCATTTACTTTTTATTTATTGTCTGCTACTGGTCCCTCCCCCTTCCTCACCCAAAGGTGATGACGAGGAGCAGACATTGTCTACCTTGTTGACCATGATATTCCAGGCACCCAGAACATGATCTGGTATATTAATAGTTGCTCATTAAATAATCAGTAGAAGAATAAAATGTATTTTTAAAAATCTATCAAGTTTTTTTTAAAGATTGTATTTATTTGTTTGTCAGAGAGAGAGCATAAGCAGGAGGAGCAGCAGGTAAGCAGGCAGAAGTAGAAGTAAGCTCCCTGCTGAGCAAGGAGCCTGATGCAGGACTCAATCGCAGGACCTGGGATCACAACGTAGGTCAAAGACAGATGCCTAACCGACTGAGCTACCCAGGCTTCCCAAGTTTGTTTGTTTGTCTGTTTTTAAACATAACCCCAAATGCTAGCAAGAGTGAAGTGCAATGGATATTTATATACACAGCTTGCTAATCAGAAATTCAGGGTCACACTTTCTGGAAATCAATTGGGCAATGTGTAACAAGAGCCTTGAAAGATACAGATACTTTGTTAAAGTGATTTCTCTCCTAAAGTAATAATCATAAAATACGAGAAATTGTTTTAGAGAAAAATAGTCAATTTAGAACCATTTAAAATCGTAAAGATGTAAAAACAATCTAAATTTCCAGTGACAACATTATGGTCAAATACATTTGGTTTCTCTATTGGAATGTTTGCTATTCTATGATTCAAAATTAATGTTATGAAAAAAGACTCATAATGCAATGCACATGCAGCATCAGAAAGTATATTAACATATACATTTGCTAAAGAAGAATTGAGGGAGAAATTTCCTGAGCAGATGCAGACAGAGCTTTTGTTCTGACCTTATGTTTCTATTGCAAATACTTAGAATGGACTGATAAATTAACAAATCCATAATGGCACTAGAAAATAAGAGAAACTCACATTATTAAACTCCAACCTTTCAGGAAACATTAAAAAAAAGAAAGAGAGAGAGAGAGACAAGATATGAGTGACAAAGAAAGAAGAAGGCCCCCAAATGTGCACACAAGTGAGCTGTCGTCAAAGATGGAAGCCATTCTGGGTATACTCAAAGTAAAAAAGGAAGCCTATAAAGAGCAGTGAGCCCTGTCTGAGTGATTAGAGAAGAAAGTCACACTGCCTTCTTTTCCTCTCCCTTCTGATCATTCAGCAATTAACAACAGAATTATTTGATCCTAGACTACAGCAGTATTTGCTCAAACAAGTTAATTGACATAAGGTTGGGGTTAAGACCTTTCATCTTACAGCTCTTTGACAGGGTCACTAATCTCTGCAATTCCTCTAAGGATGTAGAGTTGGGACACACTCTTTCGACTGAAGCATGAAGGGTGGGAAGTCCCAGAACTTTCCCCCACCCCTTCCTAAAATGATAACTCTTACTCAATAAACATGAATGTACTTAGCAACCAAGTCTCAAATTACATAATAAAAATAAAAGAATAGAATTATAAGGATAAATTTCAAAATGCACAATAATGAAAAATAGTCCCACTATAAGCTCTGGACTTGGGAAACAGACACAGAAGGCATCTATAATCCATCTGGCCCCAGAAAGACTGATGTGAGCCAAGACTCCTTTTATCACCTGACTTCCATAAGCCCTACATTGACTTGTGCACTATACTGCTATTTTTTGTCATTTCAGTGCTGGTGTTTAAACACTCCCCAAACTTCTGGACAATTCCATTTCCCTCATGCATAGTTACCCTTGTAAATGGTTTCAAGTCCCTCTGTTAAAGTCTTGGAGGAAGATTTACTTGTGACTATGTTTCAGGAATATTTTTTTTCAGTGTTCCAAAATTCATTGTTTACGCATCACACCCATGCATCAGGAATATTTTTTAATAGGACCTGGCCTCCCTGCCCATCCAGGAGCTCTGAGACCTGGGTAAGAGACAGTAAGTCCTGTTATAGTTACTTGAATTAAATCTCTGCCTATCTGACCTAGAATTTTATAATTTAGGTAGATGAAGCCATAGCTTAGTGTGTGCCTATTTTATTTTTAAGGACACCATGATTGATATGCCACCACCAGATACTATGGGCCAGAGTACTCTGATTACCACTTCTTTCCTATGGCTTATTATGGTGAGTGCAGCCACTCTGTCACCAATGGGTTTATGCTGCTGCTTAGACACCACCACTCTGAGTCCTACTGTTCTTGCAAACCGCGGGAAACCAATTCTACTGTGGCTTTTCCCCATTCTTATTAGGTTGCTTGCTAGGGTTGCCATAACACCATACCACAGACTGGGTGACTTAAACAGCAGACATTTATTTCTCACAGCTCTGGATCCCGGAAGTCTAAGATCAAAGGTGTTGGTTGATTTCTCCCAAGATGTCTCTTTGCCTTGTAGATAGATGGCTGCCTTCTTGCTGTGTCCTAGCAGGGCCTTTTCCCCGTGTGCCTGAATCTCTGGTGTCTCTTTTTGTTTATTTTAATCTCTTCTTACAAGGACACCAGTCAGAGTGAATTAGGGCCCATGCTAATAGTCTCATTTTAACTTAAAGTTCTTGTCTTCAAATACAGTCACATCCTGAGATACTAGAGTAAGAGTTTTCAACATTTGAATTCTGGGAGGGCATTATATGATCCCTAAAAATTATATTGGACATCTGGGAAAAAAGCAGCATAGGGCTTTTAAAGGATGCCTGTGTTCCCTGCACCAGTGCATTTCTTATGCTTTAATAGTCCTTTGGACTCTTTCTGGGGAAGGTGATTAAGGAGTACCTGAGAGCTTGTACATACTGGATCCATTCCAACACTCCCACTGTTCTGTGTTTCTGAAATCTTTCCTATACAGTGTGCTACCACTGAATCCAACTATTAATGCCACTCCCAGGCACTTGAGCCAACATAATCAGTCTTTATTTCTGTATGAGTGAACTTAACACTAATGATCCAATCCTATATTTCTGTCTAATAGCATTCGAATCCATTTTGCATGTTTGCCAATAAAAATTGAAAAGATCTTGCAATTCCTTTGCTATCATTCTCTAATTTCATGGAAGACCATATACTACTCCATGTAGGAAATTCTGTGATCCGGTTCTCTCTATGAACCTGGAAATAAGTTTTTCCTTTTGAACAATGCCTAGGTGAGTTTAATCAAATGAGGTCTGATCCATTAGAAAGAAGGAAGGATTTCTTTTCACAAGTAAGATCATTTCAGATCTTGTGGAAGCTCAAAATCTCAGACCGTTATTGTTTGTTCAGATATCTTCATTCTACATCTCAGGGTTTTCTAACGTTTCCTCTTACCTTATAGGTGAGACGTGTGGCAAGTGATATTTGGTGTTGCAACTCTACATTAACACTTTGGACTTGGGGTCATTGTCAGCCAAGCCTATGGAGGATCAGGGACTTTTTTTAAAAGCAATTTCATACAATCTTTGTATTCTCTACCAATGCATTTTTGGAGATTTAAAATTGTTGGTTTGGGGCACCTGTGTGGCTCAATGGGTTAAAGCCTCTGCCTTCAGCTCGGGTCATGATACCAGAGTCCTGGGATAGAGCCCCAAATCGGGCTCTCTGCTCAGCAGGGAGCCTGCTTCCCCCCTCCCCTCTCTCTCTGCCTGCCCCTCTGCCTACTTGTGATCTCTGTCTGCCAAATAAATAAATAAAATCTTTAAAAAAATAAAACAAAATTGTTGGTTTGACTTTTCCTTTGGGTAAAATCTTTCAGAGAAGTCTGAAGAAGGCAGTCTAGGACACAGTGGACACCATGGTCACCATAATAAGCAAGAGCTATAGTCACTTTCTCCCCCTGGCTCTCTCCAACTTCAACACATTCAAAGGTGGTGCTGTTAGGAGTAAACAAGATGTCGTCACTGCACTCTGGACATTACCAATGTCCCATTTATACCAATAAATTAGTTATCTATGTCTCTATCAACATGTGAAAAACTTATTTCCAGAATCCAGTGATGAGAGTCAGTCCATGTAGATATTATTAATTTCCTTATTTTACAGCTGTAGACACAAAAGTCCAGAGAGTTTGAGTGTTTTCCACCAAATCTCATACCTCCTAACTGGCAAAGTGGAAAATGGAACCCAAAGACTCTGACACTAAGCATTCTTAACAAGTCACTTGGATTTATAACCAGTTATGTCTATTACTTTTAAAACTTCACAAAATATAGCTTTATTCTCAGGTTTGTACGTATGAATCTAAAATCAAAAGAGTCATCTCTTTTTTATAGCAAAGTGAAGACATTTTGCTTTCATAATTTAGAAAATATCTTTCAGATTAGGTGTACCTTCTTTTTTTCTTACATTTCAAAATGTTGCCTTTGTGGTTTGAGAGCCTGCATAATATATAGATTATTTCTTTTTCCCTCCTTTACCAATATTTATATTATAGCCGTTTACCTGTAATTGTTTTTTTTTCCAATCATATTATTTTCATATTTCATTTTAAGTATAGAGTACTTCCCGATTTAAATCTATTACAATGATTTAGTTTACTTTTAAGTACTTGAAGTAATTTTAAAATGGCTGGAAAAAATCTGACTCAGTTTATTATTTTAAAACTTATCTTTATACTGCTGGATTTGAAATCTATTTTATGTAGTAACTTATCACCCTTCCGTTTGAATTTTTGTGTCAGGAGTCACCTGTTAGATCATCCAGGGAACCTTTAATGCCAGAGAGAACAGCAGCAGAAGGGCCCTGAAAGATCTGGAGATTACAATGCACAAACTCATAGGACTAGTTTAACAGAACTTCCCTACTCACCCTATCCACCATCACCATCAATTTGAAAGTAAGACACGTTACAAGTGACTATATGGATCATCCACATGTTTGATGTGAGCAGTGAGAAGATGTTTTGTATGAAACAAATACTGACTGAAAAAAGAAAAAGCATGCACGCAGCAAAACAAACTTGAACTTCTCTATGTCTCTGCCTGGCTGACAAAAGGATTTTCTTCTGTTCCTTTCCCTTTTCTGTAAAGCTATTTGAAAACTTTTAATAGATATAAAGAAAGATCACTTCCTATCTTATCTCCCCATCCCTTTTTTTTTTTTTTTAATTTATTTACTTGTTAGAGAGAGAGAGCACAGGCAGACAGAGTGGCAGGCAGAGGCAGAGGGAGAAGCAGGCTCCCCGCCGAGCAAGGAGCCCGATGTGGGACTCGATCCCAGGACGCTGGGATCATGACCTGAGCCGAAGGCAGCTGCTTAACCAACTGAGCCACCCAGGCGTCCCTCCCCATCCCTTTTTTAAAAGATATCAAGACGGGACGCCTGGGTGGCTCAGTTGGTTAAGCAGCTGCCTTCG
>ML111891.1:0-10299 GCA_003697995.1 Taxidea taxus jeffersonii
GAATGATCCACCATAAAATTTCTTGAAACTTGTTGGAGGAAGGCATATATAAATAAAACTAAAGGGCACATCCTAGTTTTGCTAGAGGAATTTCTTCATGTTGTGTGTGTAAGAGAGAGAGAGAGAAATCATTAATAATGTATTTTGAGCCCTCCAGAGAATTGATAATCTCCACATGACGTTCTCTTTTAATCTTCCTTCACCCCCCGTCTTCAGATAAAACATTGCTCATTCCTCACTTAAACTTCCCTTCTTGCAAATGCAACTTCCTGTCCTCTTTCCCCCAAATCTGACGTGAGCCCCTTTACTAGTACAAAATGTTTCCTGCTTGATCTCAACCCACTGTCTGTTCTGTGAGACTTGTGTGCGTTTTTGCATTACATTAACTTGTGTGTGTACATTATATACACACAATTAAATTGTGAGCTTCCTGAAAAGTACAGAGTGTCTCAGATTAATTCCCTTAACAAATCTTTATTGAGCTTCTGTCATGTATTAACAGCTGTTTCAGTTGCTGAAGATACTGTAAGGAACAAAGTCCCTCTTCTCATGGAGCTCATGTTTGGTTTTGGAAGGCAAATGGGAGACAACATGGTGATGGTGATGCATGCTATGGAAAAAAAGAAAACAAAAAGAGCAGTCACACAGTCAGTCAAGCAACAGAGTCTTGGCTTAGGCTCAGGTCATGATCTCAGGGTCGTGAGATCGAGCCCCGTGTTGGGGTCCACACTCAGCAAAGAGTCTGCTTGTGCCTCTTTCTCTCCCTCAGTCCCACTCCCACCTCTGCGTTTGCTCTCTCTCAAATAAATAAGTAAGTAAATAAATAAATATTTTTTTAAAACAATGGAAAATGATGGGATAGAAGGAATACTGTTTTGAATAAGCTGAGCAGGGAAGGTTTCTGACAAGGAGGCGTAACACACATCCTGGGGAATGGTGGTTCAGGCCAAGGGGAGAGTGGAGTGTAAAGTCCCCGTGGCAGGAGAGCATGTGTGTGCCAGGAAGAGTGTCATGTATGCTCTGCTCTTAAAGCTATCGGACCCAGACCCCGTAAGGATAAGATTGCCTCCCGACTGCCAAATCCAGTGTCGTTTTTCAATATTTATGCTTCCAGGTTTCTGGCACCCCTCAGTGCCTTTGACTGTGGCCTCCATTTTGAAACCCTCATCTTTTCATAACCCAGTTCCAGTGATTGTTAGTTCTTTGACCCCGAGCAAGTTGGTTAATGTCTCTGTTTTTCAGTTTTGTCATCTGTGAAATGGGGAAAGTAATTGTAACAACTTTGTAGAGTGTTGTCGAGGTCATAAGAGATAAGCATTCAGTAAATATTAGTTATCATTATGTCCCCAAACCAAACTTGTTTTCTTTTTTCTTTTCTTAAAGATTTATTTATTTATTTTAGAGAGGGAAAGAGTGAGGAGGGGGTGGTGTGAGGAGGGGCAGAGGGAGAGGGAGAGAGTTTTCAGCAGGCTCCATGCTCAGTGCAGAGCCTGAAACGGGGCTCAATGTCATGACCCTGAGGTCATGACCCCAGCCAAAATCAAAGCTTGGTCGCTTAACCAGTTGAGCCATGCAGGTGCCCCCCAAACTTCTTTTTTTAATTTTTTCTTTATTTTTAAAGATTTTATTCATCTATTTGACAGGCAGAGATCACAAGTAGGCAGAGAGGCAGGCAGGGAGAGAGGAGGAAGCAGGCTCCCCGCTGAGCAGAGAGCCTGATGCGGGGCTCGATTCCAGGACCCTGAGGCCAATACCTGAGCCGCAGCCAGAGGCTTAACCCACTGAGCCATCCAGGGCCCCCCCCCCCCCAAACTTTTTATCTTATACCCTTCTCCCAAATCTGCTTCTCTCCTTTGGTAACAACGCTTTCTACTCCAGGAACCTCGGTGGTATCTTTAATATTGAATTAATCTTGCAGGTTTTGCCTCTGGGGTCCTCCCTTCCACTCATTCTCTCTGCTACTACCTCTTCCCTCTAAGTGTGTCAGCTGTGTGCACACACACATACACACACACATCCCTTTCCTTGTATTGCTCTGGTTGTATTGAACTACTCTACCAACCGCTGAACTACTCTTTGCAAATTTTGATGGACTCTTTCCTTGGTCCCCCAGTAATCTTACACTATCTCTAATGACAATAACCAAAGCTTCGGGAGTGATAAAGGTTAACTACTTCGTGCCAGCATGCAGAATCCTGAGTGCCCTTCATGTACGATCTCACTGGATACTCACAAAGGAGTAATTATTATTATTAATCCCATTTTATGGATAAGGCACTAGACTCATACACAATAGATCACACTCAAGTAAGTCTGCTTATTTGAATGTTAATCACATCTAAAAAAAGATCTTCACGGCAATGTCTAGACTGGTGTTTGACCGCATATCCAGGCACCAGAGCCTAGTCAAACTGACACAGAAAATGAACTATCACAATGCATTTCTTTCTTTCTTTCTTTTTTGTTTTCTTTTATTTTTTTCTAATTAACATATAATGTATTATTTGCCCCAGGGGTACAGGTCTGTGAATCATCAGACTTACACACTTCACAGGACTCACCATAGCACAGACCCTCCCCAATGTCCATAACCCAGCCACCCTACCCCTCCCCTTCCACCTGCCGGTAACCCTCAGTTTGTTTCATGAGATTAAGAGTCTCCTATGGTCGGTCTCCCTCCCCGGTCCCAGCTTGTTTCATTTTTTCTCTGCCTTCCCGCCACGACCCTCTACCTGCCTCTGAAATGCCTCATCAGAGAGACCATAGGGTTCTTCACAGCACATTTCTTTATAACTGGATCTTTCTCACAGACAAGGTGTCATTGGTATCCTTCCATGTCAGTAGCTACAGAACTCACTTATTCTTCTTAATAACTACACAACATTTCACACTTTACATCTTTTTAAGAATATCATGCACCACAATTTATTTAGCCTTTCGTCAATTGATGGATATTCCGGCTATTTTTACTGAGTCCTTTACTCTATTTTCAGAGAGGGAGGTCACTACAAATAATGCTACACATTGCAATTATTTTGCTAGATATCATTGTATTACCTTTTTAAACTACAGTATCCGTATTACCACCAGCCATATATGAGAGAAATTCTTCCTCTGTCCTGGCTGGCGCAGGGGGGATCAGTGTTCTTTGTAATTACTGCCAGTCTAATGGATGGGATACGGCATCTTACAGTACCTTTTATTTGTATTTCCCAGACTATCTGCGAATTTGGGCATTTTTAAATGTTTATTAACCGTTTAGATTGTCTTTCGTGAATTGTATTTTGAGAATTGCTCTGTATTCCTTTCCCATTTTTGCATTGATTTCTATGCCCTTTTAAAAATCAATTTATATATTATAGAATTGAACTCTCAATCTCTCATGTGGTTTGCAAATAATTTTTACAGTCTGTCATTTGTCTTTTTGTGGAACCATTTAACATTACAAATATTTTTTAAAAATTTCTTTCTATAATCAAAATTGCCTTATGGATTATACCTTTGGAGATCCCCATTTTGCTGAAAACCTCTTAAGTTTCTTCTTCTTTCTAAACTTTTGAACATTTAAGTCTTTAATTCATCTAGAATTTGTTTTTGTGTTTGGCGTGGCATGAGGACTAACTTTGTTTTCCTCAAAATGGTTAGTCATTTATGCTAGCCCAATTTATCAAAAAATTGAAGTTTTCTGGAAAAAAATTAATTACATTTTAACTTAGAGGAGACAGGATTAAGTAAGCCATTCTTTCTCCTTTCAATTAAAATACCATTTTTGTCCCATGTCCATTTCCCAAGGATACTCAGATCTTTTTCTGGACTCTCTATTGATTTATCTGTTGCTTCTATATTGGTTTGAGCAAAGAAACTTTAAAATAAGTTTTATAGCTGGTAAGGCAAATGAACAATTTCTTCAGCCTCAAACACATTACGCTTTATTCCTATTTTAATTTCATAATACTATTGGCGGCTTATTCCTCCATGCAAACATCAAATTATTTTCCCAGTTCCAAAAACAAATAACTCCTATTCTACTAAACCAAACACACAACCCTCCAGGATTCGACTTATAATTGCATTACATGTTATTTCAGGGAGAAACTGTCCTGTCTTCATGATATTAAATCTTTCCATCGCAATAAAAGTTTTTTTATTTGCTGAACCAATATCATCATCGTTGCTTCAGGTTGATGAAGGCTCAAGGAGGTCCCCCCCCCCCGTTGGATCTGGATGATTCTATTTAATTGATTTAAAATCACTAAAATAAAAACAGGTGAAATTTAGTGAAATAAAATTTTATATTTTTGCAACTTTCTCTCTTTGCTAGAAAAAGACCTAATGTTTCCTGGCAGTGTATCCACTCTTTAGTATTCCAAAGAGTAAGAAATCCCCAAGATGTCATGGGATGTCAAGGGCAGGGTTGGGGGTTGTGGGGGAGGCTCCTGATTTCCTCAGCACAGTGGCACCCTTGCCCCAGGCATGTCTTCCTCCAGTGGGAAGGGGAACCCACTTTCCGGTGCACTCTACCCAGGCTTAGAAGGGACGATGCCTTGAGAGGTTCTCAGATGCTGCTCTCCCTCACCTTCCTGGTTGACCTGAGCCTCCTGGCCTGGCCACATTGTTTCCAGAGCTTGCCTGCTGTAGGTCCTAAGCCATCATGCCGCAGCAGAGGCAATGGGGGCGAGCTTGGTCCTCCAGAGCTCCTGTCCTTGGTGCCATCTTGGCACACATTTCCTTGTGTTCCCTCATTTCCCTCGGGTTCAGGCCTGTTTGCTTTTGTGTTCTTTTTACCCTCCCTCACCCCGTAAAATAACTCCGGACCACCTGGTTTCCTTTGTCACTGAGAAAGCAGTCCAGATAGACAGCTGCCCAGCTAAAGCCAGTCTTGGCGTGAAGGATCCCAAGACAGACCAGCAAATAGTCTGAGCAAAGCCTCGGCAAACATTGCCCTGACACAAGCCCACCGTGACACCCAGCACACCGCCTACATTGTGCCTGGGCCTCTGGGAAGAATGGGTGAGAATTTGCCTGAATCTCTGTCCTTGTCTGTATTCTCTTTGTATGGATATTAAAAAAAAAAAATGTCCATCTGTCACCAAACCATGGCTCTCCTGGCAGTCTGCCTGAGTCAGGCTGCAGTGGTTCCTCCTTGTTCCTTCTGTAGGTTGACATTTTCCAACATCTGCAGCCTTGGTGTTGAGCAAATAACTGGCTGTCAATTCACTCCAGGGGAATATCCTTCATTTCTCTCGTGACCTCTGTCTAGGACACATGGCAGGGCCTGAGCTGTCTATCCTTGTTATTAGCCGAGTCTCCCAGCAGCTAGGCCTGCTGCACGGTCCGGGTGTTTGCAAAGGCGCTTTATGGGATGTAGTAGCTAATAAGAAAGTTAGCACTTGGTATCACATGTTGGGGGCTACACTTTGAGTGCATATTTTTGAATAACATTTTAAAAAGCGTCTTTCCTTTGGAAAAGCTAGAATGCCTCTTATAAAAATAGACCTATTCTGGTGTCAATTTTTTGCCATGAATAAAAGTGAATGAATATTAAACATCGCTGCAGGCCATCTTGTCATTGGAGTTAAAGATTCTCTGTTACAATAAATAATTCCGTAAAAAACACCAATTTTGTCTAAGCGACATTCGGCCCCAATGTTTTGTAAATGTATTTTCAGTCCCGGGTACATATATATGCAGCTCAATGTATGAACGTGAAATGGACATTTGAGCATGAGTAGCATGTATTTTGAAATGGTCGGGGGTGCCTGGGTGGCGCAGTGGGTTAAAAAGCTTCTGCCTTTGGCTCTGGTCATGGTCTCAGGGTCCTGGGATCGAGCCTCGCATTGGGCTCTCTGCTCGGCGGGCAACCTGCTTCCCCCTCTCTCTCTGCCTGCCTCTCTGCTTAACTGTGATCTCTCTGTCAAATAAATAAATAAAATCTTAAAAAAAAAAGAGAGAAATAGCCGTCGAGCCCTGTGAACACATGGTTCAGGGGGTAACTGGAGAGGAGACGATTCTTTTAGTGGGAAGGAAGTACATGTCTTGGAGGAAAAGTGAGTCCTATCCAGCACTCCTAAGTGGTTATTCACTTGAATAACACACTGGGCGTGTGCTGAGGGAGATGTGATGTGTGTCGTGTGAAGAGAGCATTGGACTCGAATCTTCAGTCTTGGCTTTGAGTGGGTGTGGCGGCTTTGAGACTCACTAGCTGCTTGACCTCGGGCAACTAATTTATGCTTTCTGAGCATCACTTTTATCGACTACAAAAGGGAAACATCCGACTGCGTGGGAGCTTTAAACCGCGTTGGGGTGCCTCCATGGATTCTGAGGTAAGTAATTTATTGCTACTAGAAATAAAGTCCTGACGTCTGCAGACAATTTATGGTGGTAGCGGAGGTAAGTTCAGTTAGCTCTGTGATGTCATGCTCACCAACGTGGTTTCTGAAGTGGCTTCTTGAGAGAGAGAGAAGAGGGTGAGTTGTGGCCGCCCCACTGGTAAGACAAGTGTCCCTGCCTCCAGAAACTTCCAAATGACCATTCATTACTTACGTAAAATGTTTTCTTGGATACCACCCCCAGAAAGTTTCTGGTCATCTACCTTGCTTCTGTACAGATATTTCTCGTGCATGTTTTCTCAGTATTTGTCAAGATCTGGGCACAGCATGAAGAAGGCAGTGTCTCTTAAATGCGGTCCATCCCATGTGTGAACTTCTGAGCTGGATTTCCCCCTTTATCCATTCTAGTTAACCTCCCTCTACGCAGTAATAGGTGAGGACTTTCACACATCTGGAGTCGGGCAGCTGAGGGAGAAGATGTTACCTGGGTCCACAGGTGGGAATGTATCTGGAGGTGGATGGATCTCTGGAATGTTCCCGCTGCTGGCTGCCAGGTCACAGACACGGACTTCCTTGCATTCCAGGAATTTCAGTTTCATATTCCATAGTTTCACATTCTAGATCTTCTTTGCTGCGCGGCGTCGTCGTAAAGTTACGTGATACGCATTGAGCTGCGATGAGTCTCCTTCCTACCGCACCCCTCTCATCCCAGTCCACCTGCTCCCACTAAACACACATACTTAGAGAAACACCGGGAAAGGAACTCACCACCACCAAGGAGTGGAACTAACAGCCAGGGTTGTGAGGACTCATCCTGAGTTGGGCCAAAGCTTATTTATTGCTTCTTCAGTGCCAGACCGGGGGGGGGGGGGGGGGGGGGGGGGCGGTTGGGGTTGAGTTTTCCCATACGTTAATTTGTTGATTTGCATAACTCCATGAGGTTGGCATTAATAGCCAGATTTTATAGACTAGAATGCTGAGGCTCAGAGAAATTAAGTAACTCACCCAACAGGTAGCAGTTGGCCAAGAGATATACTCAGACAGTCTGGCTCCAAAATCAAGACTCTTTTTTTTTTTTAATTTTATTTATTTATTTATTTATTTATTTGTCAGAGAGAAGGAGAGAGAGAGCACACAAGCAGGCAGAAAGGCAGAGAGAGAAGCAGGCTCCCTGCCGAGCAAGGAGCCCAATGCGGGACTCGATCCCAGGACCCTGGGATCATGACCTGAGCCAAAGGCAGCAGCTTAACCCACTGAGCCACCCAGGCATCCCCAAAATCTAGACTCTTGACCACTCTTCTCTACCACATCGTCTGCACTGCAAGTTCATGGTGTTTTGCAGGTCCTTTCCCATCCCTACGCCATGAAGTCGCTCTTACTATCATCCCATTGTTCTATTTGAAGAAGCAAGGGATCAGTACAATTAAATGATGTGACTAGGGTCACATGGCTGGAAATCCTGACAGGCAGTGAAGGAGATGGATTAGAATCATGGTACTTCGACCTAGGAAATGCAAGAGGAACATAAGAAAGTGAGCATCTGTACCTTTCAGAAGGCAAGGACTTCTCAGGAGCAGATGACTGGAGAAGAGCATCCTTAGAATGAACTTGGAAAGGACCACTAGATTTTGTCTAGGAGAAATACTTAGGAGAAGAAGATAAAAAGTGAAAGGCGTTTAAACACTATTACTAAGCCTCGCTCTCAACTTACAGGAGAAGAAGTTTGCTCTCAGCTTCTAGAGAGCAAAAGCTGCAGGGGCCGATGGTACCATCAGCCTCGTGGGGATAATCCCCCCAAGACTGTGTTGTGCCAGCCTTGCTAAGACTGCAGACAGCTTCCTTTACCACTGCTGAAATACCTCCATTAGCTAGCACTTACATTAAGGGAAACGATTAGCGAGTTAATTACTTTTTTTCCTGGCTTTTCTATTGGCAAAGCCACCTTGCCTTGATCAGTAGCCTAAGCACTGTTATGTGCTCACCAACCTTGCTTTCAGGGTTCTCAATGCAAGATTTCTGAAAATACAGCATTGTAGAAAAAAACCAGCCAACTAAAGTGAAAGTTTAATTTCTTTTTCTTTTTTTAAGATTTTATTTATTTATTTGATAGAGAGAGAGAGAGAGAACAACACAGGCAGGGGGAGCGGGAAAGGGAGAAGAGGACTCCATGGGGCTCGATCCCAGGACCCTGGGACCATGACCTGAGCCTAAGGCAGACCCATAATGACTGAGCCACCCAGGTACCCCCAAAGTTTAATTTCTAAGGGCTGTACTCAGTGGAGGCTCTTTCCACATTTACTCACAGTTAATTTTTAGAATACAAATGGAGGTGTATTTTCAGTTGTCCTTCCTGGAGTTTGTCAGTGGCATTCAGGATTTGAGATCAGATTTCCAGCATTTGGAGAATGAAGCAAACCCAGAAAAAGCAAGTGAGCAGTCTGACGTAAAGTACCAGTAAGTGACAAAAGCCTGTTACAAAGCTCATGCATTTCATCCAACCAGGAATATAGAGCCTCTTAGGGGTTAGAAATCATGTAAAAGAAAGAAAGAACCAAATAAAAAGCAGGATATTCTGATACCAGAAATCAGGCTCAGAACAACACAGTATGAGGACAATAATCTGGGGCCATTAAATACAAGGACACATAAATAACTTTCCATACTTTAACATCCTTTCCAACCACCACATCTTTTAAATAAAATAATTACTAGTCATACTCTTCTCAAGTGTAAAATCAAATTAGGTCTAGCATAGACTAAGAAAAACAGGGTCATGATTAATGCTCTTTATACATAATTCAATAAAAATAATATTTTTCTGAAAGATGACTCAAAGGAATATAATTTATCTGAAAAATGGATTTGTGTGGAAGAGTTCTGTGAAGATTCTAGATGATGTACTAGGATATATCATTGAGCGTGGTGCATCCTATCTTATGAGTTAGGTATTATACTCCCAGTTTTAAGATAGGCAGTGCATTTTTATAAGGTGAATGGACTTAAGCAATGTTTGAGCATGCCAGGACCAATCCAAGATGTCAACACCTCTTCTCTGGTTACTAATTTCTTTCTGTGCAGGTTCAGCCTAGAAGGGTGGAGGAAAGAAGTGGGAGAGCCCCATTGTTATCCTCTTTCGGTCCTCCAATCGATCTTTCTCCCTCTCTCTCTCTCATTGCTCAAAATTGAATTGAAAGTTAAAATAGTCTTTGCCTTAGGTCAGTGGAGATTACAAATTTTCAGTCTAATGCCACTGTGAGGCAAGAAAACCTGAGTCCATACCCAGTATGATAGGAATGCATTCCAATTCTATGAACTAGCACCATCCAATTTGGTTGGATTTTACACAGTGGTAGCAGTGAAGTGAAGCAGCACCTATCATTAATTGAGCACTTAGTGTATGCCAAACACTCCACTGTACATGGTAAGAACATATCCAATATGACCTTACTTACATGGTGAGAAAATATACAGAATTTATGGAATCATTTTTGTAATTCATCCAAACCTGTATTCTGTTTGATATTAACCAAATCATTTGGTTTTTACCTTGACTTTCACCACTCATAGTTTGCTATGATATGTCAAGCCGCCAGCTTCTTCTACAAGTCTGTGGTGAGCCATAACGGATTTACCTAATAATATATCCTTGAATGGTGTTATGATGTTTGCCTCTTGATTGCCATGTTTTGTATCTCGAGTAAAGCTATAACTTCCTTTTATGTATATTCTAAATGTTCTCTCCTAGCTGTCAAGGAAGATCTCTTCCAATGTTTAGTTATTTCATGAGAACATGTGACCAGAGTTCTGGATCTGCCACTAGTTTTGAGATCTTGGTTTTTTTTTTTTTTGTTTTGTTTTTTTTTAAGAGATTGTGTGTTCATGTGCATAAGGGGTCGGGGCAGAGGAGATGGAGAGACAGATTTAAATTAAAAAAAATTTTTTTTAAAGATTTTATTTATTTATTAGTTAG
>ML111891.1:10399-50963 GCA_003697995.1 Taxidea taxus jeffersonii
TGGGACTGATCCCAGGACGCTGGGATCATGACCTGAGCCGAAGGCAGCCGCTTAACCAACTGAGCCACCCAGGCATCCCGGAGAGACAGTTTTAAGTAGGCTCCATGCCAAGTGGAGAGCCCGACAAGGTGCTCAGTTGATCTCATGGCTCTGACATCATGACCTGAGCTGAAATCAAGAGTCAGACTCTTAACAGACTGAGCCACCCAGGCACCCATGAGATCTTAACATACTCAGTTAGTATCCCTTGACTTCATTGTAATAAAGGGTGGTCCTTAAACTTCTGATGTCCCTTCCAGCTCTACAATTGTGTCATTTTATGGTTCAGTTCATACCCTTCATGATTCCACAATCCCTGTTCATATCTCCTTTATCTGGAACAGTGCTGTAGTTATACATACACCGTCATTTGGGAAATACCTGATATGGGGCCCCCACTCCAGACCAATTAAAACTGGGGATGGAGTCCAACATCATATTTTCAAAAATTCTCCATCATTCGAACCTGCTAGAACCAAGCTAGAACCAAGAACTACTGGTCTTCACTAAAGCATCCTGATTTTATCTTTGGTGTCTCCACTGGTCACTGCTACAAATAAACAACCAGAAGGGAAAAGGGAAAATGTCCTCAGATCCTCTCCTATAGAAGTAAGGGGCCAGGAGTCTGATAGGAGGAAAGTAGCCAATAGCAGAAGAGATATCATGACTTTGGAAGATACTGTAAAGGAGCCATTGTTATTTAGGTTCAGAATATGATCCTTCAAAGGCTTGGCTGGTGCAGTTCCAGAATAACCCCCCCCCCAAAAAAAAAGAGTGTTTCATCTCGATTTTAACCACTGTTTAAATTCGAGTTTTCCCCATGAAAACACACCTCTGGTCTTGTAAGGCACCGTGGTGGTCATGGAGTATGTTTTACGAACATCCTTTGGGGTCACCATGGTTGGAACGAAGCTCCACAAACACGAGGTGTGCACACATCTGTTACAATTCTGGCCTGTGTCCCATGTCGCATGGCCTCCCCTTTCATAAATTCCACTGCCTTGGAAAGCCATCTTGCAGCAGTTGAACTTCAATCTATAATTCAGAGCTTTTTTTTCTTGACTGAAACTTTTACCTTTCTTCCCATAAAAAAGAAATGGTTGGATTTAAAGCAATATGTGCTCAGGACCGAGACCACCATGAAATTCTACAACTATATTTGATGACAACAGTAAGGGGTGAGTTACCAAGAGTTAGGTTTCGGGTGAGAGGCGCATTGAACAATAGAGACACCGGCTTATGTGTCCCTTGGTCTGGAAATTAGACTCATTCTGCCACTGAGTGATTTGATCTGCAGCCTTCTTTTTAACTTGTAAAAGTTCTCCATTTTAAGAACTGTGGCGTGGGAGCTGGTGATGAGATCCTCTCCAGGGTCCCTTTCATCAGTCAGGGTCTTACGTGTCACTAGCTGCGCTTTCTTTGGCTAACAGATGGGTTGTCTAATTTTCCTCTTTAATTGGCACTGAAGTTTCTAAGACTTCTGTGAGATGGGGTCACACAGGAGGAAGAGAGCCCAGTGTCTGTCTTCTCTAGAGCCGGCACTTGAGCAAGTCCCAGCCGTGGTACTGGTGATTGATTCCTCACTTTAATTTCATATAGGCTTCTCTATCTGCGGAACAGAATTTGTTCTTTATATGTCCTGATATGTGAAATTCTATTTATCATTTTTAACATTTCTAGGACAGTTCCCCTTGACCTTCGGTCTAACCTTTCCATCCACTAACATAACTTTCCATAGCTAGAGATATCAAATCCTGGGTGAGGGAGACAATCTGTAATTGACATGTTTGTATTAGCAGTGCGCATGCCTGGGTGTCTTGAGAAGTTAATATAGTTTTGCCCAAAGTAATTAGTGTCCCTATGAGTACATGGGTGGGTTTCCATGAGCCCTGTAATCTTTTTCCCTGTTAGATATGTACAGTTGTCTTTAAAAATTAGGAAGCTAATTCTGTTTAATAACTTCTGAATAAATGTTCACTATCAAAGGCTTTAGCATTAGATATAAACTGACACGGGAATATAAAATAGGCTTTAAAAATCTCTCTTCTGACTTGGCAGTCATCTGTTATATACCAAATAAACATGGGTATATAAAAGATTTATATTGGGATGCCAGTGTTCCTGGTGGAGGGGTTCGAGGAGACAGAGAAATCTTGATTTGCAGCTACATAAAGGCACAGGTTTTCCGCTGTTTCTTGTCAGGCGCCCGCAGAGGCACCAGGGGACCTAGACAGCCCAGGACACACAGTTCAGCCACATCTACTGCAAGTACAGGGGAATTACCGTAACACGATGCATATTGTCACAGTGAAGAACCACAGACGCCCTCCAATTTTTCCTGGCAGGAAGGCTCCAAAACATGGAAGACTGACTTATGAGACAGCTTGGCTCTGAGCAGCGCGAGACGTTGAGTCAGATCACAGCAAGAAACAGCTCAGACGTGATTTATATTGAAATAACATACTCTTCACATATGACGTTTTTTTGGAGGAGGCGTCATTATGTGCCAGAATGCTTTTTTAGGATCTCTAAACCACTGGATGGAATCAGAAAGTGGTGTTCCAACCACAGTTTGGGTCAGCGCTTCCTTCTTGCTTAAAATGATCACACCATTTTTCTCTTGGTTTAGTTACAGAAGTTTATTTCCAGCGGGGTTTGTTTGCTAGGATATAAAAGATTCAATCATTCATTCAGCAAATATTTATGTTCATGTTCTCGGTTCTATTTCAGATGCTGGGCCCTCTTGAGTCTGTATTTGGAGGGAGTGACAGAATTAATAAATAAATAAAAGAGGTGGTATGTCACATTGTGATAAGTAGAATTGAAGAAAATAAAGCAGAGAGCGGGAATAGGTTATGCAGTGTGGGAGAAGGTGTCTTTTAAAACAGTGTGGTCAGGGACAGTCTCCCCTGAGTCTCCCCTGAGTAGACTACATTGGGGCAATGGACTGAAGGAAGTAGGGAGCAAGCCATGTGCATGTCTGGGGGAAATCAGGGCAGCAGGAAGAGAGGTGATGGGAAGTGACAGGTTCTCCAACTATTTTAGAGGTGGAAATAACAGAATTTCCTTCCAGATTGCATGTAGGGTATGAGAGAAAAATGATCAGGGATGACTCCAGGAATGTTGGCTGGGCCGACTGTCAGATGGAGTTGTCCTTTACTGGCATGGAGAAGACCACAAAAGCAAGTTTGGAGAGGGTAGGATTAGGCATTCTGCTTCAGCTCTGTAAAGTTAGATACGCTTTAATGACACATCTGAGTAGAGAAGTCATGTGGTCAGTGGATATTCAAGTGTGGAGTTCTGTCTATGAAGACAGATAGAATATATGTCTATGAAGACATATATTCTAGGGTATCAGTTCTTAGATGGCATTGAAGGCTGTGAAGCTGGATGAGATCATCTAAGGTAGTGATTTTCAGTCGGTGCCCACCTCTACTCTTAGAAATTCTTCTCCGATTGGTCTGTGATGGGTCCCAGACATTGTAAAACCTCTCCAGATGATCACTGTGTGCAGAGTGGATTAGGGAATAAGTGTGGTGAGGATAGAATCCAGGGCATGCCAACATTTAGAGGCCAAGGAGATGAAGAAGAACCAGTGCAGAGAAGGAGCTGCTGTGAGGCAGGAGAAAAATTGGGAGAGTGAGGAGTTCTGGAAGCTGAGTGAACAGGGTGTGGAGTTGGAGGGAGTGACCAACTTTATCAAATGCCATGGACAGTGGTGAAATTAGTGAAGGCTGAGACCTGGCCATCAGATTTAGCAATACGAGCCCACTATGGCTTTACCAGGAGTTGTATCAATGGCTCAGCAGGGGCAGTAGCTTGATTGGAATGGATTCAAGAAAGAATAGAGGGGAGAAATGGAAATGAGTCCTTATAGACAGCCCTTTGGGCAAGCTTATCTATAAAAGGGAGCAGAGAAGTGGGGAGTTAGCTGGAAGGAGACATGGGAGTTAAAGTTTTATTGTATTACGATGGGAAAAATAATAGCACATACAAATAGGACATTTGTATGCTCTCAGAAATGATCCAGTAGAGAAGGGAAATGATGATGTAGGAAAAGGAAGGAGCAATTAGTGGAACAATCCCATTGGGTAGCGAAGAGGGGGATGTGTGGGTGGTTTACTCTGGATGGAAGCATGGCTGGTTGCCCCATAGTAACAGGGAAGGTCTGAGTTCGTGGACCATTTGCAGATAGGTGGATGCTTCTGGTGACAGGCGTGAATAACGTCGTCTTCTGAGGGCTTCCATTTTCTCAGAAAAATAGGAAGCAAGTTCTTCAGACGAGAGAGGGAATGGGAAGGAAAGATAAGAGGCTTAGGGAGAGAGCAAACCATGAACTACCCATAGGGAAAATAAGTCAGTGGACAAGGGAAGTGACTTGATGGGCAGTTCAAGGATCACAGGTTGGGGTAAGAGCAGCAACACAGCAGTTGTGTGTTTTCCAGCAATATTCAGGGCTTGCCAGATGCAGAATGATCTGGAACCCTGGACTCAAGTAGGGTGCACTCTTTGCCAGGGGAATAAAAAGAAGAGAGAGTGGGCCTCAGAGTTGAGTGATTTGCAGTGGTGCAATTAAAATGACGAACCCTGGGATGCCTGGGTGGCTCAGTTGGTTAAGCGGCTGCCTTCGGCTCAGGTCATGATCCCAGCATCCTGGGATCGAGTCCCACATCGCGCTCCTTGCTCGGCAGGGAGCCTGCTTCTAAAAAAAAAAAAAAATGACGAACCCTCTGAATTAGGCCAGTTGGAGTAAAGTGAGGACACCATGGAGAGGAAGCATCATGAAAAGGTGGTAGGATTAATGGATTGGAGGTCTGGATAGGGTCAGGATATTGCTGAAGACATGGGTTTAGTAGTTCATTTATGCCACAAAACCACTGTCTATTTTGATGAAAGGTAAGCACGTTCATCACTGAGGCTGATTTCACTTTGAATCTACTTAATTGAGTTTTCAACTATTAAAATTAGTTAAGTTATGCAAAAGGACCACAGCTATGCACATTAGTATGCATTCTTTCACTTACAATTATGAAATGAATATATTAGTGTATAATCTAAAAACAATTAGTGATTGCTAGAATACATCTCAGTAATCTGTCTCTTGTAAAGTAATAAATTGCCAAAGACAGAATTAAACTATCCTGAGCACTTTTAAAATATTTATGTCTCTTTGTAACCCCAGTGGTTTGGGGAAATGATGACAAACAACATAATGTATCTCTCCGTCTATTTTGTAAATCATTTTAATTTTGTTAAATTGCTGAAAAGGGATTTACTATGGTTAAGAAACACTTTTCAACAATGTAATTGATGAAATTGCGTTATATAAGACCGATGCCAGAACTATAAAATGCTTGACTTTGGGAAGAGTTTGTCCGTTACACTTCAGAATTTCTTTGTGTGAATGGGGATTTAGCTGCCGGACAACCTCATGACCTTTTACTCCATTGCGTGTGGGGCAGGGAGGCTTGGGTGTCTTGTTCCGTGCTCTGCTTCCCTGATGGGGTGAAGAGTGCCAACTTCTAGCTTGAGGACCCGGCATGGTGGGCCCATGTACGACTGCCCTCTTGTGACACAGCCTTGTGGCCAGGTCACTTTCCACCAATTTCGTTTTGACTGGTCCTGGCTTATGTTCTCTTGTCTGTTGCTGAACCCTGCCCCGGATCCACTCACCAAGATATAATCACCTGACAAGTATGAGGGGAACATGTGCTCTTTACCTCTTTCTAGAGGACAACATATGGTTTCCAGTTCTGAAAAACAAAATACCTCCTTATGGTCTCAAAAGTGTTATAACTTTCACCACCATCAATGTTGGATGAAAACTTTGAATACATTTTAAAACAATAAAAACACATACTCCCCCCCCCACACACACACACAATGTTGAGGTTTACTGGATTCCTGGTTAGGATGAGATGACTCAGTGTTTGCTTTTGTCTCTCAACTTGGGAGTTTTGTGCCCTCCATCTTCTCCCACACTCAACTCGCTCGGTCCATCCATACCGGTGGCACTATGTTCGAGATGAAGTTGAAATAGTCACGGTTATTCTCCGGATTCTCAAGTCTAGACTTATTGACCATTCTTTTGTCTTCAAATAAGATCAGTCTGGAGCAGCAAATGGTCTTTTGGAGAATTGCTCCCAGAAATATTTCTCATGCCAAGCACTAAGTACTGGAATGCCTCCTACTTCGTTTTGGGCTTAAGCGTGTTTGTAAATTCTTCTTCATGAGGCTTCGTATAGATTAGAAAACATCTGTGCGATTCTTCGTGACAGTGGGCTGAAGAAGAAGAAACTGTGATGAATGCCACAATTAATAAATTAATTAGAGAATAATTTTAAAAAGTTTGGGCAGACATGATGAGACAGAGTAACAGTCTTGGCGGGAGGGCTTCCTCCTTCAGAAGGGATTTCTCTGAGAAGCCATATGATGTTTTTACCTGTAGTGTTTTGCATTATAGTAATAGCTGCTTCAGCTCATGTTCCTTAAAAAAAAAAAAAACCAAACCACATCATATCATCAAAGGCAGGGACAGATGTATTCGTTGCATTACTCTGGTCACTTCAAGAACCAATCAAATAACACTAAACTCTTAAAATCATAGAATCTTGAACTGAGCCAGATTGAGAGGCACAGTCTGTTCTAAGTTAAACTTCCAGGCAAGGAGTTGAAGATGGAGCACTGGGGTTAATGATAACTGTGGAGACCTGGGATTATTAGCATCCTGGGGAAACCAGCAGGTGCCAGACCCTTTACTCTTCCAATTCTATTGTCATTGTCCAGTCACTCTCCTAACTCATTCTTGACCTCAGGCAAATCACCTAAAGGCAGGGCATGAGACTAGTTAATATTTCAGATTCTAACTTTTACATTTTAAATTGTGCAGAATAAAAGGTAGGAGGCAGGTAAGATGTTTTTCCTCTAACTTAAAAAATTAAAGTAAAAAAATACTGTACCTGAGTATTGGTTGCTGGACACAAAAGACAACACTGGTGTACCTTTCTTACCCATTTTGGATTATTCTGAAGCCTCAGAGTGTCTCTGTGGGTGATAGAGATGTCTGATCATTGGAAACACGTTGACAACAGGAAAGAGTAGTGACTGCCTACTTGTCCCTTCTCAGAGCACCAAGTGGGCATGCCATAGCTTTCATTCACTTAGTTAGCCTGATAATGCATTGTCAGTTCCATAGTCTCAGAATCAAAATTATTTTCCAAGGTAAGGAGGCTTCTTTCTCACCAGTGTCCAGACTGTTACCTAGAGAAAAATAAAATTCAGCCACTGTAATACATAATCTCTTGCATTTCCGGTTGCCTCTTTAATTATCCTATTGCAGGCACTGATACGTGGTAGAATTAGAGAAATTGTTCCAGCAGATTTGCTCTTCATTGCAGGGTTCAGGTTTGTTCCAAGTAACTCGTATATTTTATATCTTGTTCTTTGGAATAGTAAAGGGTCTGGCACCTGCTGGTTTCCCTAGGATGCTAATAATGCCCTGTCTCCACGGTTACTCATTAACCCTAACACTCCGTCTTCAACTCATTACCTAGAAGCTTAACAGAACAGACCTCTTTGGGCTGGGTCACCCCTACCGCCTTTCCCTCTCTCCTCTCTGTCTTATCATGCTGCGCTCTTCTCTCCTGGTTGCTTAAATTGCTATTTTGTGGAAGGAAGCATTTCTGCTCCCTCCAGTCAGAGAAACTGGGTGGTCTTCTGAGTTTTGTACCTCGCAGTGTACTGTTTTAAGCACCTAAGCTGAGATTTCTAGAAGAGGACAAGGATGGAAAGTAGGCTTGCAGATAAGGGATCTCACCAAGGAGGAGGTTAGGCAGAAGCAATATAGGGAGCAAATCAGAATGACAGATGCTTCTCTCACCAGCTCCTTTATAGACTTGACCTCCGAAAGTTCAGGAAAAGTGCCTTTTCATCTTTGTATCTTCAGCCTGTAGTCCCTGTGTTTGGCTCTTAGGAAGTACTTGATAAATATTTGTTGCACTGAGTAGAACACAGACGCACACAGCTGAACGGGGGACGGCAGACAACTAGTGACTGAGTATAATTGAAAAATGGAGTGATGTGAGAAGGGAGGAGATAAATTTCTCATCCCGGCTTCTGTCTCCAAATATCTCTCTGCTATATCCCTCTTGGAAGCTGGGTGTTTATATAACCCATTTGCACAATTAGCTCTGAATTGAGCTGTCTTTCAAATCATTGAAATATTAGCAATTGTTGTACCCATGTTTAGTGGACTCTTTGTGTAACCAGAGGGGCTCAGATAAAATAGCTATTTCCTGTGGTCACTTCACAAATGTGAAGCATTGCCTGCTCTTTGAAACGTAATGACTTGTGTTTCTGATTCCGTTCTGGATATGATAGCATTGGTGAAGCCTTCTGTGCCAAGGGTGGCTGTGGCGTCTGCAGCTGTTAGGAGATAAATCATTATTGTGATGTTGCCTCCTGTTTATCATCTGCCTTGATTTAACATAGAGTCAGAAAAAGAGAAGAAAAGCTGACACTTTAGTGACACTGTAGTGAATTTCCATGATTTCCAGCAGCTGGGAGTATCGAGTATCGCTTTTATAGTTCCTATTGCTAATTGAGTGGATGTGAACATAGGTATCTTTGTATTTGAATCAGAAAACAATATTTTCTCTAAAACGCTCTTCTTTGAAAATCGGGAGTCTTATATTTTGTTCAGAACCGTGTCACCAGTTTACACGGATGCCTGAGTCGACCAGTCATTGCTATTTATCCAAAGACCTATCCGAAAGACAAAAGCTCTGTGTTAGGCGTGCTTGGGGGAAGTGATTATAGGAGAGGCCCTATCAGCCTAGTAGGGTTAGATTAGGAGTCAGACCAAGAAATCTGCCAGGCTTTGGTCTATTTATTTCATTTTTAACACGCCCACTAGGGTGCAGCAGTGAAAAGTTGTGTGCGTTCCCTGAGACGTGTTCTCCACCAGGGAAGCCAAGTAACTGACTCAGATCAAGGTCATCTGAATGATCAGGGGAGACTCCAAGTTCAGGTTCAGATTCATGCTATATGTGTTCAGTATCTGAACAGAAGTCTTCTGTTACTAGTTTCACTTCTCTGAGATGGGGTGGTTTGTATCTTTATTATAGTTCAGAAGTATTTTTTCCCCCTAAAAAGGTGGTTTTTTAAAACAAATTAGTAGTTATTAAGGGACTAGAAACTAAGAGAAAGGAAAGTATAGCTGGAACGTTAACTACCTTGAATTTGGGATTCAACTGCTGGACCAGTAGAGAACATGTTCTAATGTGTCATCTTTTAAGTGGAAGGCATTTGAGGACTCTCCTCGTTTAGTCTTGGCCATTAAGATATTTTTGGCTATATTTGATAGAAAACAAATTCAGGCTCAGGAGTCCTAGATTTTAGGTTTGGTATTGCCAGTTTCTAAATTTTGTATGTTGGGGACATCATTAAACCTCACTGAACCTCAGTTTCCCCGATTGTAAAAGACAGAAAGATAATGGTATCTCACCCATTGATGATCACATCCAATAAAGTATGTCAGAGTATTTCTTAAAAGTATAAAGCATTATGTAAGCATTTCTATTTAAGACAGAATGTGGATGCAGAAAATACATTGTGTAACTACTGGGGGGTGGTGTTTGTTTTTAGTCTCTAATTCACATTCCCTTTGAATTTTTCCATTACTGATGTCCTTACAACAGAGCTTCAAAAAAAATAAAGTAAAGAAAGAAAGAAACACCGCTATAGGCAGCCATTAGGATAAATTAGAATCTGTGTTTCAAGAATATAAGGCTTTCACATCTCTGTCCTGAGGGGTCAATATCTACAGTTACCCAAAAAAACCAAAATTGTATCTGCGAATACAAGGCAGTCCTGAAACTTCCTTATATTGATTATAATTAGGATGTAAGAGCACTCATTTTTGCTTATCTTTTTTATATCACATTTCTTGGTTTCTGTTTAAAAAAATCTACCTTTTCTAGCTTCCATGAAGATCCAAGTGTGATATGTATACACCTGCATGTTCTCTTACACTTGCTCGCTCTCTCTCTCTCAAAAAAAAAAAAAAATCACCTGTATGGATTTTTGAAATTTAGGGATAGTGTTAAGTATGTTGCTTTACATTTAATTTTCAGCTAGGCTTTTTCTTAACAATTTGAGTATAGAAAGCCAGGTAATATGCAGAGGCAGATGAGAATAAGACTGTTTTTAAATGTATAATTTAATGAATTTCACCAATTTATAGGCCCATGTAACCAACACCCAAATCAAGATATAGAATGTTTCTGTCACCCAGAAAGTTCTTTCTTGCAGAATTGCAGTCAGTCAGCTGCCTCTCCCCATCCCCAGTGATTACTGATATGACTTCTAGCCCTGTGGATTAGTTTTCTCTGTTTTAGAGCATCCTATACTTGGAGTCACACACTCATGTACATACTCAACTGTGTGGGGCTTCTTTTAGTCAGTATCACTCTTTTGAGATCCATCAATTTTGTGGCCTGTATCACTAGTTTAGTTGGTTCCTTTTTATTGCAGATGCCCATCCCATCCCCAAAACTGAACAGGTTGAAACCCAATCCCCAATGTGAAGCTATTAAGAGGTGGGGGCCTTTGGAAAGTGTTAAGGTCATGAGGGTGGAGTCCTCATGAGTGGGATTGGTACCCTTACAAAAGAGGCCCTAAGCACTTGTCACCCCCTTCCTACAGTGTGGGGTTGCAATGAAAAGACAGTGGTCTGTGACCCAGGAAACAAGTTTCTCACCAAACACAGAATTTGCCCAGTGCTGTGACCTTGGGCTTTCCAGCATCCAGAACTGTAAGAAATAAATTTCTGTGGCTTTCAAGCCACTTACAATAATTCTGTTACCACAGCTTGAAGAGACAAAGGCAGTAGCATAGTTGTACCCACTAATCTGTAGTCTTCTGTCTGGGGTTTCAGTTACCCACAGTTAACCACAGTCTGGAAGCAGATGATCCTCTGTCTGAATGACTGTCAAAGGTCAGTAGTAGCCTTATGCTACATTGTGATGCCTGTGTCATTCACTTTATCTCATCACATGGGCATTTTATTTCATATTATCCCAAGAAATAATATCCCATATTATTTCATATTAAGTAAGATATTTTGAGAGAGAGACCACATTCACTTAACTTTTATTATAGTATATCATTATAATTGTTTTATTGTTATTGTTGATATACTTTTATTTTATGTAATTTATAAATTAAACCTTATAATAGGTATGTAGGTATAGGAAAAACATAGTATATATAAGGTTTGTACTATCCATAGCTTTAGGTATCCACTGGGGGGTCTTGGAATGTATTTCCTGCAGATTAGGAGGGGGACTACTGTATTCTATTTTATGAAAATGCAACAGTTCACCTTTTCTGGACATTTGAGTAGTTGACAGTTTGGAGCTATTATGATTAAAGCCACTCTGAATCTTTAGTGCAAGTTATGGTTTTGACATGTTTTTACTTCCCTTGGGTGATATTCTTGGTCATACAGTAAGTGCACATAAAACGTTAAAGAAATTACCGAATTGTTTCCAAAGTTATCGTACTACTTTACACCCTTATTTCTAATGTGTGAGAGTTGAGTTGTTCTGCATCCTTGTCAACACTTGGTATTATTGGTTTTTTTTTTATTATAGACATTCTAATGAATACATATTGGTATCTCATTGTGGTTTCATCTTGCATTCCCTGGTGACTACCGATGATGGGTACCTTTCTTAGTTATTACGCATTTACAAACCTTCTTTCATGCAGTTTCTCTTCTCATCTTTTCTCCATTTATCAGGTTGTCTTCATATTACATATTTGTGAGAGTTCTTTATATATTCTAGATACAAATTTTCCGGCAGATGTGTTTTGGTAATATTCCCTCCTGGGTTACAGTTTGCATTTTAATTTTCTTAAAAATACCATTTGAGGAGCAGAAGCATTTGATTTTAATGAAGTCCACTATATCAAGTTTTCTTTTATGGCTAGCATTTTATTTTTTTCCTATCTAAGAAATATTTGTCCACCTCAGATGAAGTCAAAAGTGTTTTGACTCTTTTGTTTTGTTCAGAATACAATTGTTTTTTGTTTGTTTATCTTGTATATATACTTGGAATCACACAGTAATGCACATACTCTTGTATGATTCAAAGCTACAGAATTCAATAATTAATTATTCAGTATTTATTTGGTTTGTTATCATTCTCTTCTGTGATTCCAATGACATATATTAGACTATATTATTCCACAGGTTCTTGAAACTCTGTTCATTTTTTTACTTAAATCTTTTTACTTTAAAATTTTTTACTTAAATCTTTCTGTGCTCTGTTCCTCCATTTGGATCATTTCTACTGGTCTCTCTTCAAGTTCACTAACCCATTTATTCTTCCATCTCCAATGCTGTGAATGTTTCATCTAGTGAATTTTTCATTATGGTCATTGTACTGTTCCATTCTATAACTGCACTTAATATATAATTTCCAGGGCGCCTGGGTGGCTCAGTGGGTTAAAGCCTCTGCCTTCAGCTCAGGTCATGATCTCAGGTCCTGGGATCGAGCCCTGCATCGGGCTCTCTGCTTAGCAGGGAGCCTGCTTCCCTTCCTCTCTCTGCCTGCCTCTCTGCCTACTTGTGATCTCTGTCTGTCAAATAAATAAATAAAATCTTTTTTAAAAATCCTATATAATTTCCATTTCTCTTCTGATATTCCTCCTCAGTTGATTTATTATAATCATCTTTCTCTTATTTTCTTGAATGTATTTTTTAAAGTGGCGATAAAGTCTCTGTCTGCTAATTTCAAATATAGGTGGTCTGTGGGTCTGTTTGTATTGGTTATTTTTTCTCTTTACAGTGAGAACTATTTTCTTCTTTCTTTAGTAAATTCTGACTGATACTGGAAATTGTAAATGATATGCTGTAGAAACTGGATTCTGTTTCTTTCTCTAAAATTTATAGATTATTGGTCTTGTACAAAATTTAATTTCTGAATAATCATGTTGGACTTGTATTCAACTCTCTTACACTTTGGCAGACTGGATCTTTAGAAAGCTCAGAGTGTTTCCTAAGCTCTTCAGATCTACAAATCTCTGAGCTCTGTCTCCCCTTTTGATCTTGATGAGTTGTAGTTTTAGTTTGTAAAGACAGGCATAGTGGAAGCTTTATTTAAAGTTCTGTACTTTCTTCTAATATATAGCCTTTCTAGTGTTTCAGTAGCGTCAGTATTGTATGTCAGGATGTCACCAAGGTCTTTCTTACCTGGTTGAGTCAAAATACCAAAATTTCCCAGGACTGCTTGATTCTAGTACATGTGTTTGGCTTTCAGTATTGTAGCAGCAGCCATTTGATAAGCCTTGAGTATTGTTCTATGCATGTGCAGCCCAAACCTGAACAAAGGACTTATGGGAAACATATATTTGGAATTCTGAGTCTATTTCTCCCACAACCTGGCAGTTCTCTGCCCTCCAGGACCCAGCCATTCAAATTTCAACACTTTCAACAACCTCAAACTCTGATCTTTGCCTTCTCAGATCAGCAGAACTGCTATGCTTTGCTTGGGCTCCAGCCCCTCATATCAGTCAGGAAATTGTTCTCAGGCAGAGTCCCAGGGTAATTATGGGGCTCATTTCATGGGTTTCTCTTCTTTCAGGGGTTGCATTCTTGTGCTTCCTATTGTCCATTGCCTAGATGTTCTTGCCTTGTGTATTTTGGCTAGTTGTTTGTGGAAGAAGAACTGGTTCTATTGAGGTTAGAAGTTGAGGTCCCTAAATTCTTTCTATACGTTCCTTTTATCTGTTTTCCCTTCCCCTCCAGTTGTTACTTTTCTCTTATGTAATACTTCTCTACTGTTTTTCTATTCTCAGAACTATTTGTTCTTACACTTTTTTTTAAAAGATTTTATTTATTTATTTCACAGTCAGAGATCACAAGTAGGAAGAGAGGCAGAGAGAGAGAGGAGGAAGCAGGCTCCCCGCTGAGCAGAGAGCCCGATGTGGGGCTCGATCCCAGGACCCCAGGATCATGACCCGAGCTGAAGGCAGAGGCTTTAACCCACTGAGCCACCCAGGTGCCCCGTTCTTATACTTCTTAATTTAAAATTTTATTTCCCTCTGAATTCTTATTTGCTTGATTTAAAAAATGAAGAGCCATGTATGTGTGTGTGTGTGTATATATGTCTGTAATTTGATATACATAAATTGATATTTGGAAAGTAAATGCCATTCATTTATACAAATCATTAATCAAAATATAAAGAAAAATACAGTCATTAAATGCTTTAATGTCTGTTCAACTTGAAAATTACCTTTTAAATATTTCTTGCCAAGCAGTAATATATAGAGGTTTCTTTCATGAGAAAATGGGTAACATTTAAGGAAATAGTGCCTTTTATGAGATTTTCCTTTAGTCTGGTTTCTTCTAACTAATGGAAATAGTATTATCATTACAGTAAGCTGGAAGGCTGTTTCTGGTCCCCCATGGCATGCTTCAGAAGCCTTCTTGAGTTTTGTAGTACATCTGGTATAGCCAAGTGAGTCATCTTTCATAATATATTCAGTGTCTGCTGGCCTCGGGACTAGGAGTCTGCTGACGGATGTTAGCCTCTCAGTAACAGAAATCAGCCTTTGAATTAAGAGTTATTAATGACATGCATTAAGCATCAGTTTTCATTTCCTCCAGGGAGGAGAAATCTCATGGACAATTTGCACAGTGTACCTCATTTATTGTGTTAAATGTCTTTTAATAATGATGGCTTGGTTTTTAATTTTATTCATTTGTTCAGCATTACAAGTAAAAGATGCCTCAGTTAAGAATTTTGATAGAACTAGGAAAAAAAATAAACCTACAACTTAAATTAAGTAATGCTGTCATCAACAAACCATGAGCTTGTGGTAAAAGAAATAGAATCCCTGTTCCTCCTGACTGATGTATGGTATAGAAAAACGTAGCGTGTGGGACTCCTGGGTGGCTCAGTTGGTTAAGCAGCTGCCTTCGGCTCAGATCATGATCCCAGCATCCTGGGATCGAGTCCCACATCGGGCTTCTTGCTTGGCAGGGAGCCTGCTTCTCCCTCTGCCTCTGCCTGCCACTCTGTCTGCCTGTGCTCTCTCTCTCTCTCTCTCTCTCTCTAACAAATAAATAAATAAAATCTTTAAAAAAATAAAAGAAAAAGAAAACGTAGCATGACATTGAAGTCTCTTTGAAAAGTAGAATAATCATCAAAGGCAAATGGCTCTATATTTCTTTATTCAATTTACAGGATACTTTGTGTCCATTTTTTAACTCATTTTTTGTTTTAGTTCGTGGTATCATCATCATCCGTACCATCCAGTGTTCGTTAGATGCAACTTGAGATTTTATTTCAACAAGTGAAAAAATACTTCTGAATGAATTTGTCACACTTTCTTGAGCACTCATACCCTACATACTGCAAGTTCTTGCTTTATACCTCTGTGCTCTTCCTTCCCCTTCCCCTCCCTTCATCTCACCCCAAGGAAGTCATTACCTGACTATACTGTATTAGCTTCAGGCAGTGAATAGTGGCCCTGCTGGTGACCTCTACAGTGCTGTTTATTCTTTGTAAGTCATACCTGATTTCATTTTGGCCTCTTGATATCTTTGGCCTGTTATACAGTTGGGTAATGTTGGATGGTGAGGACTTGGGAAGAATAGTTTTATTATTTTTTATTATTTTTTAAAATATTTTATCCATTTATTTGACTGAGAGAGAGATCACAAGTAGGCAGAGAGGCAGGCAGAGGTGAAGAGGGAAGCAGGCTCTCTGCTGAGCAGAGAGCCTGATGTGGGCCTCGATCCCAGGACCCTGAGATCATGCCCTGAGCCGAAGGCAGAGTCTTAACCCACTGAGCCACCCAGGCTCCCAGGGAATGATAGTTTTAAAATAAAATCCCATTTTACTGCTGCTGTAGATTATGTGGGGAGTAGCATCCCAAAGATTGGGGGAAGTCTTGAGCAGCTGAACCTGGACAACACTTGAATTCTCTGCGAAAACATCTTTAGACCCGAGATATTTTCCATTATCAGTTAGTATTTTCAAATTTTTGAGGTTGCCTGAAACCTGGGTTTTTGTTTTGTTTTGTTTTTGTGAAGTTGAATCAAATTAGAAGAGACTTTGTACATTGAAGCTTTGACGGAGGGTGGGTGGTGATTTATAAGTTATAGAGATTAGAAACTCAATTCAAAGTGGACACCTAAGAATTTTGCTGCTTTAATTTATTGGCTGGCCTCTCTCCATTTTTTTCTTTTTTAGATATTTTATTTATTCACTTGAGAGAGAGAGAGAGCACAAGCAGGGGAAGAGGCAGAGGGAGAGGGAGAAGTAGACTCTCTGCTGAGCAGGGAGCCTAATGTGAGACTTGATCCCAGGACCCTGGGATCATGACCTGAGCCGAAGGCAGACGCTTAACCGTCTGAGCCACCCAGGCGTCCCCCTCTCTCCATTTTGATAGAAACAGTTGTGGTCAGTATAATATTTTAAAGACATTCCTACATTTCCTTAGTAACAATTTTAGGAAATAAGTGGTGAATTTTTGGAAGGTAAGTATATGAGTCTTCCTAGATGTTCACGTAGTTAAAATTTTTAAGATTGGTTTTTAAGACCTCTTGCTAGAAATAAAGATCTGATGTAAATAATTCCACTCTTTATTAACAGATACCATAGGTTTAAAATGACCTTGTCATCTCATTTGGTCAGGCATGTGATCTGGAGGTCTCCGTCAACTTTCTTCATTCTCATTTTACTTGTAAATGAAAATAAAATAATTCTGCTTCTTTATTTACAGCAGTGCCCCAAGTTGTCTGACATGCCGATAGTTTTCTCAGTGTTACTTCTTGATTTAATGTTCCGCTTGTGTATCTGCTGCCCTATCTTTCTACTCTTGGCTGCCCTCTGAACCACCCACAGGATCTGTTAGCATTCCCCTATGTAGGAGGAGCAGCGGACTAGGCTTCAGCGATGAGATTTTCATGGCGACCCGGGCTGAGGGTAGAAGTTGAGAATCCTTGAGGATTTGACCAGCTATGAAGCCAGGGTGCATGGGTGGATTGCACCCAACTGTTATCCAACAGTTTCTATATGGAAGAGGTTTCCATTCTGGCCCCTGGAACCAAGAGGAATGAATGTTAACTGGCAGTGTAGAGCCCTGCCATTATCTTCAGCCTTCACAAAACTCTGATGAATAGTAGGGCAAGGATTTTTAGTTTTATTTGATGTGAGGACCAATCACTGTTCTATGTATAACCAAAAGGTTTTTCTTTTCTAAATATATCAACTCTTTGAATTTCTGTAGAGTATTACAAAAATCTAATTTCCTAAGAAAAATCTGACATGACATTATATTTTATTGAATAGTAAACAGTCTTTAAATTGTTTTTTATTTAAGTTCTCCTTTGAATCCTCAATTCCCCTTCTTTTACAAATAGAATTCTATTTTGGGTTAGGCTAATAGTAATAGTTTAGAGAGAAACTGCCAGAGCATCTGTGATATGGCTGGGTTTTTTTCAATGCCAGTGCTTAGCTGTTGCTAAGCGAGTATAAGAAAACAGCGGCTACTCATATTTTATTGAACAGGCCACACATAAATTCTGACTCTAACCAGGAGATTGGGTGCTTTATAGCAAACAGAATGACTTTCTAACCTGGAACTTGGTTTCATATGCTCCATCACACTGATCTCAATTCTGACATTCAGACCACAGCGTTTTGGCTTGAAAAAAGTTTATATATTTATAAGATATATGATGATACATGTACAACCATAAAACTGTATCCAACACCCAGTTTAGGGGTCTGAACACAGCAATCATCATTGAAGACCCCATGCGTTCTTTGCATTTTATTATTGTTTCCCATGAATGTCTGTATCTCTAAGAATTAATATGGTAACTTTTCGGGTGTTAAAGATTCATAAAAGATCGATACCCTTTTCATTCTTCTGAAACTTACAAAAAGTTTAATTAGGGTGAAATACATATAATGTAAAATTTAACATCTTAACCATTTGCAAGTGAACAGATCAGCATTCTTAAGTAAATTCTGTGCATATTGGGGCGCCTGGGTGGCTCAGTGGGTTAAAGCCTCTGCCTTCGGCTCAGGTCATGATCCCAGGGTCCTGGGATCGAGCCCCACATCGGGCTCTCTGCTCAGCAGGGAGCCTGCTTCCCTCTCTCTCTCTGCCTGCCTCTCTGCCTACTTGTGGTCTCTGTCTGTCAAATAAATAAATAAATAAATAAATCTTAAAAAAATTCTGTTCATATTATTGTGCAACCAATCTTCAAAACCTTTTCATCTTGCAAAACAAATTCCATACACATCGAACAACTCCCCATTTTGTCCTCCTCCCAGCTCCTAGAAACCATTGTTCTACTTTTCATATCTATGAATTAGACCACTTTAGATCACTTATATGTAAGTGAAATCATATAGTATTTGTTCTTTTGTGACTGGCTTATTTCACTTAGCATGATATCATTGAGATTCACCCACATTGTAGCCTGTGTGAGAATTTATCTTATTAAGTTGAATGCAACTTTCTTTTGATCCACTCAACCTTATATCCTTGCTAAACCATGGTGATAAAATTAGTTCTTCTTGAGTTATTTTCACTGCTATATGCTATTCCATTATGGAACCATTCCATGACTTATTTATCCATTCTCTTTTTTCTGGACTTCGAGTTGCTTCCAGAGTTCTTAAAATTTACTTTATAACCAGCTCCCCTGAAGCCGGTTGCTCATGGCATCTTGGTCATATTGTATGTGCTTGTGCAAGAGTTTCTCTAAAGTATAAACCTAGGGAAGTGCTGAGTGATAGGGTATATGCATGCTAGCTTTACTAGGTAATGCCAGATTCATGTCCCGAAATGTTTCTCCCGATTTACAATTTTATCTGAGAATTCTTGTTGCTCCATATCATTGCCTGTACTTGATATTGTCAAAAATTTAATATCTGCCAATTTGGGGAGTGGCAAATAACTTCAATGGCTTTATTTTGCATTCCCCTGACTGCTGATGAAGTTGGGGTATATTTTTGTATGTCTAATTTGAATCTTCAGATTTATTTTTGGACTAATGGAGAAGAAATACAAGTCAAGGGAGAAAAAGAATAAGTATAACTCCATAACTCTATAACTCCATAACTCCATAACTCTATAACTCTAACTCTGTAACTCCATAACTGACCATAACTTTGGCAGCTTTGTTCCAGAGCATTCTAAATATATAATATGAGCACTGCCCCTAGATCCCCTGTTGAATGACTTCTTTTTTTTAATTGAGATATAATTGACATCTAAAATTATATTAGCTTTGGGTATATAGCATAATAATTCAATATTTATATGTACTGTGAAATGATCAGCAAAATAGATCTAGTTAACATTCCTCACCACATTACAGATACAAACATTTTTTTCTTGTGATGAGACCTTTTAAGATTTCCTCCCGTAGCAACTTCCAGATACGCAATACAGTATTATTAACTATAGTCATCATGTTGTACATTATATTCTTATGACTTATTTATTTTAAAACTGGAAGTTTGTACCTTTTGACCCATTTCACCCTTCCTCCATGCCCTCCCCTCTACTTTTGTTCTTTGGATGCTGTTCAGAATCTTTCAGTGAAAGGAATCACATGGTCTGCTAGCCAAGGCATGAGAAAGCTCGGAGTACCAGAGTCCAACTTTTTTGATTGTATGTGCATGTGTAAGTGTGTTGTGTGCAAATGTATGTAAAACACATAGAAAACACACAAAATAAAACAAAATTTCATAAAGTAATACGTTGACTAAGTATTATATACTTCGATATTTTTACTTCAGTTTATTCTAGCCTTTTTTTCTCCTTTTGTCTGTCTCTCTTTCTTCCTCCATACCCCAACCCTCACCCCTTTCCTCCTTTCCTTCTTTCCTTCCTGGTTGTCACCAAGGATACTGATTTCACAATCCAAAAATGCAGTAGTTCCCGACAAGGACAACACTGCTTCCAGGGGAGGTGCTGGATATTTGTGAGGGCTTTCGTGCATTTACTGGGCAGGAACCAGAGATGTGCTGTATGGCACCGTCCCAAACAATGAAGAATTATTGCATATATCACAGAACTTTTGATATTGCTACAGGTGATCACTGGATGTTCATGTCGGTTTACAAAAATCTGTTTACCCAAGAACTTCCTTTCACAAGGCACATTTTGCATAGTTTTAGCACGTCGGTCCTCTAATATGTCGGTCTGTCTCATAAAATTAGGAGGTCTGTCACCGGCGGAAGTGGAAGCTCCTTGAAGGCAGGAGCGGCTTAGTATTCATCTGGGTGACTACGAGTACTTGACAATGGGCCTTGTGTCTAGGAGGTAGGGAGGAGTAAGCGCCCAGGCTTTGGTTAGAGAACGACATGGTTTGTTGTGTTATGTTAGTCACTGTACAGTACATCATTAGTTTTTGATATAGTGTTCCACGATTCATTATTTACGTATAACACCCTGTGCTCACTGCAGCACGTGCCCTTCTTAATACCCATCACTGGGCTATCCCCCCCGCCCCCCCCCGAAACCCTCAGATTGTTTCCCGGAGTCCACAGTCTCTCATGGTTCGACTCCCCTTCTGATTTCCCCTCCCCCCCTTTCAGTTTTCCCTTCCTTCCCCTGATGTCCTCTGTGCTATTGAGAAAGATGTGGTTTAAATTTCAGCTATGTCATGTCTGGCTGGATGGGTAAGAGTACGTTACAAAGCTTCTCTTAACCATCAACCAGTCCTCTGCAGAATGAATCAATAATGCACATAATCATGGAACTTCTTTAGAGGGAGATTAAGTAAAATAATGTTTGTATTATTATAACTATTGTGAGTGGTAACCATTATTTTTCTTGAAGAAATATTTGTCCCATTGATTTTGACCCATCTTGCTCTAGTATGTTTTTTTAACCACAACAACGAGCACTAATATTTATTGAATGCTTGCTTTGTGTCAGACATAAAAGCTTTACAGACTATTTTCCTTCAGTTAATATTTGCTGCAACCCTGTAAGATAATTATATATATATCTAGCAGGGAAAATTTAGGTAACTTTCTCACTGTAGCGCAGAAGTGTTTACACCCAGGGAGTCTGATGTCTTAACCATTTTGCTATCTTGTTCGCTAATATAAAGAACTTTAAAAAAAGATTCCACAAGGGGCGCCTGGGTGGCTCAGTGGGTTAAAGCCTCTGCCTTCGGCTCAGGTCATGATCTCAGGGTCCTGGGATCAAGCCCGGCATCGGGCTCTCTGCTCAGCAGGGACCCTGCTTCCTCCTCTCTCTCTGCCTGCCTCTCTGCCTACTTGTGATCTCTCTCTCTGTCAAATAAATAAATAAATAAATAAATAATCTTTAAAAAATAAATAAAAAAGATTCCACAAGACAGTCTTCATTTCAGCTGATTTCAAGTTTGACAAAGCTTTGATCTTGTCCTTGAGAAATTAAGGGATACTGATACAAAGCAGGAAACAAAGCCTGTGCCCAGAACACAAACAGGAGAAACCGCATATAAGTGTTGCAGAACTAACTTATGTTGGAGATCAAACCTCTAGCTCCAAAATTTAATGTATGACTTAGGGTTGGATCTGTTATAGAACCTTGTTTCTCTATTTGTGCTATAATCAGCTAAGAAGGGAAATGTTAAAGAGCTAGCATATTTAGGTGCAAATCAAGCTAATGGAGTCAACCATAAGGGTAATATGGTTATAATAATAATATTACATAATATAGGATACCCTAATATATTTATCTCATGTTAATATTAATATGATTTAATAGGGTTTACAGACACAGATTAATATATAAGGGTAAATTTCAAGTGACTTCAAGAGCTACTGTGCCGAGTCTAGCATGAAGTGCAGTACTTGTGGGCCTCGCCTATCTTTCCGCAGTTCTCGATGTACTGGTCCACAGCCCTCTGACCCATGGTCATGAGGGAGTTGTATTTTTACCTGCAGCTAAGTGTCAGATGTAAGCCTCTAATCTCATGGTGTGAGAAGTCAGGATGGGTCCATGTGAACACGTCGCTGCTACTGGAAACACAACTCAGAGCACCTTGCCATCCCAGGTGCCATCCTGTTTGTGATGTACCCTCTGTCTATGATGAGTGTATGCATGAGCATGAGGAGGAGGGCACGGATGCCCCGCTGAGCTCCTGAACCAGTGTGTAGCATTCCTTAAGAGGTCACAGGAGACGCCCAATAGGGCTGCACCTTACATGCAGTCCAACAATTTTGCAAAAGGGCTCATGCACAATTTAATTTTGCCAACAACACATGAGACCAGCTGTTGAGGTGCTGTAGAGTTAAGACAGGAGGAAAGAGTCACTCAGCAGAGCTGGGGCCTGGGCATAGCTGCGGAACCGCCCCCCTGATCTGAGAATGAGTCTCTAAGCTCAGTTTCATCCTGAGACCCAAGTAGCTATAGATGAGAGGATGTTGTGGAAGGAGGATGTTAGCAGAACAGCTGAGGAAAAGACTGAAGTCGTGCCAGAGAGAAAGCCTTGAGGGTCAGGGGCGGGAGTGTTAGTGATAGGAGGGATCTTAAAGTAATGTGAAACCAGTTTCTATGTGGCTTTGAAAGAATATATGGGCGTTGGAAAATGATGACCCTCGGTTTCTTACTGTAAAGTGATTTTTGTTGTCAGCCCACAAGAATGCCAGAAGTAAGGAATGATGACGAGGAAGCTCATTCTTCCAACCCTTTAGTTCAATGCTGTTTTTGTTAATTTATAAATCGGAGTCATTTTAAGTATTGGTGTTCCTTAAAACCTTCACACATGGTGAACTTAGTTTCTGTCAGATGTGGATGATTTGGTGGATATTAGGAAAAAACTTCCAGAAACTCTTTCTAGTCTTGGAGTTTGGGGACACTGTGAAAGGTGCCTCCTTTAGAGTAAATGAAGGAGAAATAACTCCATACAAAATCAGCCAAGTATCTTCAGATTATCCAAAGTTGACAGACCACTTTGCTCAAATAAAGTTTAGGATCCTGTGCTAGAATATATGAGTTCATTTCCATGTAGTTCTTGGAGGACAATGTTTCTGTATATTCTGAAATACTTTTTTCAGCTCTTCTCCACCCAACAGTAACCTGAAATGTTCTCCAAAGTGAAAGTCTTCAGTATGAGTCTTTGGTTTGATGATGAACCATTATTATATTTTCAAAAGGTATGTCAAATGGGGACACCTGGGTGGCTCAGTGGGATAAGCAGCTGCCTTCGGCTCGGGTCATGATCCCAGCATCCTGGGATCGAGTCCCACATCAGGCTCCTTGCTTGGTGGGGAGCCTGCTTCTCCCTCTGCCTCTGCCTGCCACTCTGTCTGCCTATGCTCACTCTCTCTCTCTCTCTCTCTCTCTCTCTCTAATAAATAAATAAATAAATAAAATCTTTAAAAAAAAAAAAGGTATGTCAAATGTAAATGCACCTGGCATGTAAGGAATTTTAACAACAAAAATAAAATACTGCATATATATTACCTGGAATAATACCAGAAACATGCTGGGTGCTTTATATGATGGCAATGAGATGATGAGAATGACTTACCTTAGCTGTAGTCCAGATACGCTATCAGACTACCACGCTCTGGTGCTACCCTGTTTTGACACTGTGATGCTGTCGGGCATGTCTTCTGTTACTGTTCCTAACACCATCAGAATAGTTACCTGCAATAATTGCATTGGCTTCTTTTGAGTGTGTTTGTATTTAGCAAAATTTTTCTTAGAGTTATTTGTCAGGACAGAGTAAGTTTTGTTGTACATATATCAGTCTCCAAAATATTCTTGGTTTAACACAACAAAGGTTTATGCCTCATGCCTGCAAAGTCAGCTGCAGGGCAAGATGGTGGTTGGTCAGGACTGCTTTGCCTGGGGCACTTGCACATCCATGCATGCCGCCAGAGTCCTACCATGTCCCTGCGTGCCGCCAGAGTCCTACCATGTCCATGCGTGCCGCCAGAGTCCGCCTGGAGTAATGCCAGCAGGCAAAGAGAGAACACGAAAAGTCATGCATTGGCTTTTGAATCCTTCCACCTAGAAGTGCAGCCTGGCTTTTCTATTCAGATTTCATTGGCCAAAGCAAGTCATGTGGCTACGTCTGACCTCATGGAAGTGGGCAAGTGCCATCCTGTAACCCAGAAGGAAAAGAAAATGAAATATGAGTGAGCAGCAGTAATATCCCCACACCTGCATTATCTTATGTATCATTTCATCTTTCAAAGAGTTCTATGAGGCTCCACATTTTAGTAGTCTTGTTTTGCAGATGAAAGAAGAAAGAACCAGAAAGGTGAAGAAATTTACCCATGGCCAGCCACCTAATAGAAATGGGCCGGCACTTGACCCCAGCCTTCAAACTCCATAGCTCTTATTTTTTCCATCCAGTAGACAGTGATGAGTCTATAGCTGAGAGTGTGTATTTGGGAACAGACTTCCATCACTTTGGGTTTTCTGCAGAGTCACCACTATATTGCCAAGTGTGTAGTTGCACCTGAAGTATCAGTATGAAACGGAGGGCAGGAAGGGGCTGCCTACTATGTTATTGCCAGGAAAATTCCTAGGTGGAGGGGGAGAGAGTGTGCCCGGGGCTCTGGAAGAGGTGCACTGTCTGCTGAGTGGGTCCAGAGGGTCTGGGTGGAATAAGTAGTTGGAGATGGTCTCTGTAAGTGTCCCCACTTAAGAGACTGGCTTTCTAAGTGTCTTGTGGCATGACCTGCTCTATTCCCACAGCCTAGGATCCTGGAGATGAAGTGCAATCATTAGTTGAGCTTTCTTGACCTTTCTTTCAGGGGCAGGAAGGGTGCTTTCTGCTTTCCAGATAATGGTAGCAGGTTCTTGAAAAGGTTCAGTCATTTGCCCAAGGTCAAAGAGCTAAGGGGGTTGGGGAGGTCCCAGGACTCCACAAACTCAGGGAGACTCTTCCCATTTGCACCACGTGGGCTCTTGAAAGGGGTCCCACAAAATGCTCTGCCACAGACTTCTGAGAGCAGATAAGAGGTGGAGAGGTAGGGGTCCACCATCAGCTGGAAAGAACCTATTCTTTGGTGAAAAGGGGAGGAGTTAGTGACTATCTCATTAATCAGGCAGCAGTGTCATTATCATCCCCCCAACAACTTTGAAATATTGATAAGCAAATAGCGAGTCATTCTTCCAAAATTCCAAGACAGATTGCCATAGCAGGGAAGTGCCAACAAGTGTGCACAAGCACACACACACAAACACAAAACATGTAATCAAGGATCTTCTCATGATCTCTCATGCTCCTAATCTCTTCACTACTCACTATTTTCATAGAGTAGCCACATGTAAAATGGAGTGTGCTTAAACAACTAATAGAAAGTGGGGACAGAAATCACTTCTGTTGATGTTTGGGATTTTTTATGTTTATGTATGATCTTAGTTTTTTGGTTTGGAGTAAAGCTGTAATTACGGTGAACTTTTAGATTTGTGCACACTGGTCCTGCTACCAAAAATATTTCATAAGCTCCCCACTTTCAAATTTCTTATAGAATTGTGTCTAGGAAAATAGTTCTGGGTAGACTCCTTAAGAAAATTCATCTTCTCCAGGACTAAATCCCAGCATGCCTTTCGTTTCATGATCACTAAGAGGTAATGAGCCTGGAGTGTATGAGAAAGGATGTAGGAGAAGGCAGGAAAAACCTCATGCAGCTCTTGGTACTGGAGCCCAACAGGTGTGTGACGTCAACAGAGGAGAGAAGAAGTCTTGGTGTAGGGCTGATGTCAAATCCCTCCACCCTGTTTCCGTTTTTTTATTATTAATGGTCATATACACCAGGGCCACCATGACAATGTTCACTTACATTTTATGAATACCTTTTTTGAGAACATGTGCAATGTAATGGGATAAATTCTATTACAGAGAGAATGTTTATGAGGAAAGAAAACTGCCTTCCTCAATGACTCAAATATTTATACACCAAGGTACTGAGAACATCAGCGTATATGAAGCCATCTGAGGCAGCATAAAGCCCTTTATGGATTTCTATATATAAATAATTGACATGAAAATTGCACACCATTCTCCCTTGTGTATTTAAGCAAATGGCCTAAGGGCCTTTTATTGGGCTGCTGCTTTGCTTGAATTCTTTAGCAAATAGGCTGCATCTCTATTCTTTTCTTCTTTTCTCCTTACAGCTTTCCTCCTTCCTTCCTTTTATTCAACCAGTTATTAGCAAGGGCTGCTAGAGGCCCTCCCCTCTTCTGGACCCTGGGGAAACAACCATGAACAAGGTGGAACTCTCTTCTCATGGAGTTAACATTTGAGGGTGAAGGGGAAACACAGCATCCCATGTCTGAAGATCATTTTATGGGGTGGGGAGTGTCGTGTCATTAATGACATGGGGCTTGGCAGTGATGCCGGGTTGGGTAGTCAGCGAGGGAGCCTCTGAGGAGTTTGCATGTGAAACGTGAGCCAAAGACCTCCAGGAGACCTGGGCAAAGAGGATCCCAGGAGGAGTGAAGGGCGGAAGCAAAGGCAGAAGGCAGGGACAAGGTTAGTTGAGAGTTGGATCAAAGAAAGCAGCAGTGGCAGGGCCAGGATGAGGGGTGGCCAGGATCCATATTGCATGGCAGTGTTCGCTGCCAGGGAATTCAGGTAAGAAGTTCTTGGCATACTGTTTTGTTTCATCATTTTCCCACAATTTGGGTTTCAACTTCTCAGGCTCTGCTTCCTCCAGTTTCAAAAGCTGATACTCTTCCTTCAGACCTGGTATCCCTACCCACCCCCTGACCCACGATGGCGGTGGCATCATTCTCTCCTTTATTACCCTCTCTCTGACTCTTTACCCCTGCTCCTTCACTGACTGTCTTCCTTTCTCTAAACACCTTCTTGGGTGACCTCTTTTGAACCGTTCTTTCTGCACGATTAGTTCTTCAACCCAGTCTTGACTTCTCAGCTGAGCTTATGGGGCCAGCTCCGCTAGGAGAGGTCCACTCTGTTCAGTGTCAACTTTTCCAGTGTCCCCTACTCCTAAAGGAGCTAGAGCTCCCGAGTGACCTTATATTCTGTCCTTGCTTCATCTGAACCCTATACCTGCCTCTTCCTCCCAAGGCTGTGAGACACAAGGAGGACCATCTTGTGGGTTATTGTCACCAGTCCAGCTCTTCCCCAGATGTAGCTTCACTGAAGAGCCTGTTCTAGGAAGTTGGCCACCCATGGTTTGTCAGATGGTGCCCTGTGCTCATCCCATGAAGGTGAATGGGACTTCCTGGATTCATCCTCGAGGTGGAGGAAGCCCAAGGTGAGGGTGACAGAGTGTGGGGCAACCGAGTGCTCAGAGGAAATAAGTGAAAGTGAAAAATGTGCTTAAGATTTCTTAAAGGTCAGATTTTTTTTAAAGACAGGAAATTGAGCAAAGGCATGACTTGAAGGGAGGGGAAGGTTTAGAAAAGGGTTAGAAGGTGGAGGTTACGTAAGGAAGGAAAGCTGAGGAGAACTTAGGCAAACTCTGTCAGAACCTTAGAGGAAACTGCCTTCTGAAGAAGCAGGGGAAAGTGGGAACTTCTAGATGGGAAGAAAAGAATAGAGGACTCCTAGAGAAACTTCCAGACTGCCTTGGCCAGACTGTCAGCAATGGGTTCAGCTGCACTATTGGCTACAGTGGACATTACAAGCTTCACCGGGGAAAGCAAAATGATCTTCCCTAAGAACAAAGCTGTAGGTTAAATGAAAGAAAATGAAATTCTCTAAGGAAGAAAATCAAATCCTGGGTAAAGAAACCTGAGGCGTGACAAATGGCAAAGCATCTAAGAACAGCCAGAGGCTCTTCTTTTCCGTCAGACATGATGTGGAAGCTGGCCCGTCCACACTATTGCTGTGAATAGCCACAGGGCTGAGGGCTGGCCCATGGGGGTGATATCTGGCTCCCAGCAGCATAAAGGGGCTGACCAGGAAAGAAATCAAGCCCTGGGCCCCCTGGATTCATCCTCAAGGTGGAGGAAGTCCAAGGTGAGGATGACAGAGCGTGGGGCAACCAGCGAGCGCTCAGAGGGAATAAGTGAAAGTAAAAAAATTCGCTTCAGATTTTTTTTTTAATTTATTTGTTAGAGAGAGAGAGAGAGAGCGAGCACAGACAGAGAGGCAGAGAGGCAGGCAGAGGCAGAGGGAGAAGCAGGCTCCCTGCCGAGCAAGGAGCCCGATATGGGACTCGATCCCAGGACGCTGGGATCATGACCTGAGCCGAAGGCAGCCGCTTAACCAACTGAGCCACCCAGGTGTCCCTCGCTTCAGATTTTTTAAAGGTCCCATTTTTTTAAAGACAGAAAAGTGAGAGAAGGCATGACTTAAAGGGAGGGGAAGGGATAGAAAGCCCCTACAAGCAAGATGCTCGAACCTGATGGGTCTGGCAGCACGGAGTCCCAGATGGCAGACTCACAACTCCTCCAAAGGTCTTTCGATCTGTACTGCTCGGGATCAGAGTCAGAAATGTACGAGTTAGGGATGGTCAAGACTATTCAAGAGAATTACCACAGTGGGGTTCTGGAGTAGGGGAGAGAAAGAGGGCTCAACAGCAAATACAATAAGGACAAGTAGAGATTCATGCCTAAGGAACAGGGTGGGGTTTTGGTGGATGAAACAGTTCTTGTCGTATGTAGCGTAAGATTGCGAGGATATGGATGGCCATTTCTGGGTGTCCTGACACAATGTAGATAGACCCACACTTAGAGAGTATCGTCAACGTGCAGGGTGCTGCGTCGAGAACGTCCCTAGGCATTTGACTTCATCCACACAAGTATTAGAAGTTGAAGAAGCAACCAGCCGGCAGTCATATCTCCAGTAAGTGAAAAGCCACGAGTCAGGACATCTGACTTCAGGTTCAGAGGTATTTCCGTGGCTATGTAACTGTCAGGGCTGACCTTATTATTTGCCTGCCTCTAGGCTCTTTATCACTTTTAAATGGTAAGAAGACACCCCAGACAAGTTCAGTTCCCCACTCCTGCACAGTGGATATTTCAAATGAGAACCGTTTTAATCACTGTCAGCTTTACAGCTTCTACCATTGAAATGCACACGACTCACCCTTTTCATTTTATCTTCACGTGTAAGAACAGATGCTGCAAGAAACATAGGTGTGTGTGTGTGTGTGTGTGTGTTTAGGAGTTTCAGTTCTCTGTCATACCATTCTCTTTCCTATCTGCCCCCTAGATTACAAAGAAATTCATAGTAGGCTTGAGAATGGAGTGTTACTTATTACAGGGGTGCATACAACTGGACTGCCATCAGCTGGTGGTCTGGGAAGGCTGGTCCTGCCTTCCACGGTGAAGGTGAATGTCTAGGCATAATGTTAATGATTACCCAGGAAGGTCAGCTGGGGCCTCTGGCTCTGATGTCTGTGCCCAGCAGCGAACTGAAGTCGTGGGTGGTTGGGACAGGACTTCTTGGTCAGTAACCACATGGCCCCTCACATTGAGAAGCTGAATTCTGGGCCTGCTGGCTGCTTCTGGTGATGATGGACAGGAACCAAAGCTGCCACCGCACAGCTCCCGTCCTCATGGGAGGCAGCCCTTTGCTCCCTTGCTAGGCTTCTTCCCCCATGTACATGCTCATCCCTGCCGTGGATTTCCTTAATGAAAGACTAAAGCTCTAGGAGAGCTTTAAGTGCAGTACCTTACCATGAGGAAGGTCACACAGTGACCTAAAGCGACAGCAGGGGTGATGGTTCCTAGAGGATTAGGCCTCAGGTGCTGAGTGATTGGGAGCTGTTGCCCACCTTTCTGCATCCAGATGGAAATGAGCCCATTAAAGAAGGTCTGACAGCACCGGGTTGAACTTGTGAGTCTTCAAGGTAAACTTCAAGGCAGTGCATAGTTAAATAGAGAAGACTTCATTATGATTGGAGGAACATAATACACATTTCGCTGGAAAGAATTGGAGAGGCAGAAACAGAGCAGACATTTCGGCACTGGCAGCAAGAAGAGAGTGGGGATGCCAGCCCTCTTAGAGCCACTTGGTTGTCCTTCGTAAATACGGTGACACCGTCTCGGCCTGCTTTGGCCAGTCTGTCACTGGGGTTTTCCTTGGAGCGTCACTGTCTCTCCTGAGTCTGTAATGCACCCGACACAGCATGGCCGGCAGGAGAAAAACGAAAGCAGCGAGATTTTGATTCATTTATCCTTAGGAACAAAGGTCACCCTTGGTAACCGTTCTTTCCTAAGACAGCTTGTGTATTCCCAATGACTTGTGACAGCCAGCCAGAGTCTTAATGGAGACCTTCCTTTTACTGAGAAGAACCCCCTGAGGGCTCCGCATCAGCCTCCTTCACTACAGGGCAGATAAAGGAGTGTCCTACTAAATCGTGTCCCGAGAACAGACAGCCTAGCAAGTGCGAGAATGTACACTGGCAAGGAAGATAGCAGAGCTCCCTCGCACTGGCCTTTTTGTACCCAGTGCCTTTGTGTTCCTGCATCAAGAAAAGGAGGCTCTCCCCTGTTGCGTTGTTACCCCGGCCCCACAACCTGCCTTATGAACTTGCATGGACACCTGGAGGTTCTTCTTAGATGAAGATCGGGTGCAGGGAGAGTGGGGAGATGTATTTAATTATAAGACTAGGGGCTAGAGTGGAGAGGGAAGGGCAGCCATATACATCCAGAGGCTGCTGGAGAGTCCGGGGCCGGTAGAGGCTCACGCAGGCTGCCCAGGAGATCCCGGCTTCTAGAATAGTGCTGGTGCTTTCAGTTGCCATGTACAGGCATACCTCAGGGATGCTGGGGGCTTTGGTTCCAGACCACTGCAGTAAAACGAATTGAATTTTTTTTCTGTCTCCCAGTGCATGTAAGAGTTCTGTTTACACTATATTGTAGTCTGTTTAGTGTGTAATAGCATTATGTCTGAAGAAACAATGTACATTCCTTAATTTAAAAAGACTGTAGGGGCACCTGGGTGGCTCAGTCTGTTGAGCGTCTGACTCTTGCTTTTGGCTCTGGTGGTGGCGGCATGGGAGGGGATCGAGCCCCAGATCTGCTTCCTGGCTGAGCCCGGAGTCGACTCGACAGATTCTGTCACCAGCTCTCTCTCTCTCTTTCTCTCAAACAAATAAATAAATCTTTAAAAAGATTAAAAAAAAATACCTTATTGCTAAAAAATGCTAACCATCTTCTGAGCTTTCAGTGAGTCATAAACATTGAGACCAGATCACCATAACGATGTAATAATAATGAAAAAGTTTGAAATATGGTGCGAATTACCAAAATGTGACACAGAGACACAAAATGAGCAAAGACTATTGGAAAAAGGACTCTGATCGACCTGCTTGTTGCGGGTTGTCACAGACCTTCAATTTATAAAAAAAACACAGTATCTGTGAGGTGAAGTAAAGCGAGGTAAGCCTGTACCCCAATAGGGAAAAAAATCAGGCAGATTCTCCAGATAGACTAAAAAATACATTATTTCTGCCCCTCCTGTCATTCCTTCTTTACACGCTGGGGAGGTGGCGAGGCCAACAAACATCTTCATGGTTCGGGGGAGGGGAGAACTGCTTCCGGCTCCTTGGGCCTCCCCACACATGGAAGGCAGAGCTGGGCAGTCTGTCCCCACCCATGTGGCCCTTTCATTTAATCCAAATTTGTTAGAACCTCCCCAGAACCTCAGACATTCCGTCGGGGCCAGTGACAGAACAGTTAACATGGACATACTCCCTGTGCCGATGGAAGGCTGGGACCCAACGCTGACCCAGGAGGAGAGCAACGTTGCAGGAGAGGGGACCCACAGACTAAATAAGGGGACTCAGACTAAATAAGTGCTCTTATTAAGTCCGAGGACTTAAATAAGACTGCCTTGGGGAGGAGAAGCTCGGGTCAGGTTCTGGAGGATGGCTGGGCCTTGGCCAGGCTTCTTGACAGAGAAGATCTTTCCAGATGCAAGAAAACTTTCTAAAGGCAGGATGCAGCTTGCATGAGGGTGTGATGGGCCAGTCACCAGCATAAACACTTCCAGCTTTTTCTTCCATCGTAGTACAGAACCCTGATGTCCCCTCTTAGCCAGCCCATGGCTTTGAGGGCGTAATCAAATGGCACAGCAAGGTACCCACGTGTGCCCCTCCGTGACCCCAGCCCGGGCTTGGGGACACTGTGAATACCTGTGCAACCCTGTGTGCTTAGGTCCGGGATGAGTCTTCTTTTTGGTTAAATTCATTCAAACAAGGAGGAAATAATTGGTGAGCTTCCTGCTTTGTTCGGTGTGGCAGCTGCTGTATCTAACTTAGATACAATCCAAACCCCAGCCCAGTGCAGGACGGGGCGTGGCAGAATGTCTCAGGCTAGGGGGCAGGGGGTCTTGGGCCCTGGAAGGGGCAGGCAGATGAGGCGGCAGAGCTGGGCTTACTTGGGGAGCAAGTGGGGCATTTGGAGCTCTGCTCTGAGGCCCTGATGCTCAAGGGAGTTTGAGGGTGTGGACATAAATTCAAGTCATTTGATCTTTTTTTTTTTTAAAGATTTTATTTATTTATTTGACTCAGAGAGAGAGAGAGAGAGAGAGGGAGAAGCAGGCTTCCTGCTGACTGGGGAGCCCAACATGGGACTCGATCCCAGGACCCTGGGATCATGACCTGAGCTGAAGGCAGATGCTTAACGACTGAGCCACCCAGGCGCCCTGATCTATTTATTAATTGGAGAATTAACAAAGTTCTCACAGCTAAGATGAATTGAGTGAGAAGGAAAGAAATTACGGATCAGACCAGAGATAACCAACACTGAGGAGAAGGCAGGAGAAGGGGAACCTCATAAGAGATAAGAGAAGGGGAGGGAGGGGTAGCGGTAGTGGGGAGGGGAGACAGGAAGAGAGGAGGGAAGGAGGGAGGAAAAAAAAGAAATGCAGGTATCCCCCACTTTTTCAAAGTTCATACTGGGCCACTTTGTTTTCACAAACAAAGTTGTTTTCACAAACAAAGTTGCATTAGAACCATTTTCCCTATCCAAAAGAAATCCAGAGAGGCCTGTGCACCCTGGGCTCTGCTAAGCTCCTTCCCTGGGAACTCCGCTCAGCATGAACCTGCCACAGCTTTGACCAGTGTCTGAGAAGCATCTGTGCTTTATCTCGGTATATTTTGTGCATCCCTTAACAAAATGTGTCCTAAGGCATCAGAAACTCCCCAGAGACGTTATTTTGGGGGTCTGGGAATGTGCAAATTTTTTTTTTTCATATAAACGAGTAGTAATTGCTTCTTTGCTTTACTGCACTGCGGTTTACCAAAGGTTTTATAGAACGCTTTGCTTTCCGGATAGCAGGGGAAACCTGTAGCAGGAAAGGAGGTTGCAAACCGCAAATCACGTGGAAACTACGAGAAGTGGTCCAGGCTGCAGAGAAGTCATGTAGCTAAGGAAAGGGGAGCATTCCTTGGATTTAGAAACATGTGGGTCATCCACAACCTGGGAAGGCCACGGGCAGTGGGCTGACGTGTGAACAGCAGTTAATCAGTGAGGGAGAAGGGAGATAGGGCCAAAACTGAAGGGAGTCATGGATTTGGGAGAGAAGCTTTTCTTATGTGTTTTCAATATTATAAGGACTTGGATAAGCTAAAATGCCACTGGGGGCAGAAAAAGGAGATGAAGGGAGGCTGGTGAAATCGGAGTCAAGTCTGGAGTTTAGTTCATAGTAACAGTCCAACGTCTTCAGTACCTTAATCTTGACAGGCATGCCCCTGCAATGTAAGATGTTAGCATCAGGGAATGAGGGGTGAAGGGTATGTGGGAACTCTCTGTGCAATTCTGCAGCTTTCCTGGAAATCTAAACCCATTTCAAAACAAAAGATTATTTGGAAAATGAGCTATTGGGAAGTTGCCTCCAATGAGAGACCAAGAAGAGAGAAAGGAGCAAGACCAGTAGGAAGGCAGGGCCACGAGCAGATGGAGGAGGGAGGTGTGGGCAGAGGGACAAGTGCATTTATAGAAGTGAGAAGTTCAAGGCCATCTCTGGATGGCATCGTTCTCTGACAAAGAAAAGGTCCTATCATGGGCTAAATTGAGGGAGGACGGAAATGGAAGATTTAGACAGTGGGGAGATTCTTTTAAAAGCCACAGTATATAATGGGACAGAAAGTATGCCTGGGGCAATGTGGAGAATATCTGAGTGTCCTGGGTGGCTTTTAGGAACTTTATTGTTTGCTGATTACAGATATTTTATTCTGGCACTTAAGAACATTCGGGCATTGGTTCTCTAGACCACAGTCCAAGTTGCTCTCATCAGATGGTCACCTGGCTCTGTTCTAATGAGAAAGTTCATGGGAAAGTACTGTATACACAATGGAATGTTACTCAGCCATAAAAAAGAAGAAAGTCTTGCCATTTGCAATGACATGTATGAACCTGGAGGGTATTAACGCTAAGTGAAACAAGTCAGAGAAAGACAAATACCATATGGTTTCCCTTATATGTGGGATTTAAGAAACAAAACGAATGAGCAAAGGAAAAGAATGAGAGAGAGAGACATAAACCGAGAACAGACTCTTTTTTTTATGTTTTTTTTTTTATTTAAGCTTTTTTTATTTAAACATATAATGTAACCCCACCACGCTGTCCCAACCCCTCTCCCCCCCACCCCCCTCAGTTTGTTTTATGACATTAAGAGTCTCTTTTGGTTTGTCTCCCTCCCGATCCCATCTTGTTTCATTTTTTTCTTTTCCTACCACCTTAACCCCCACCCCCGTTGCATCTCCACTCCTCCTATCAGGGAAATCATGTGATAGTTGTCTTTCTCCAGTTGACTTATTTCGCTAAGCATAATACGCTCTAGTTCCATCCATGTCATCGCAAATGGCAAGATTTCCTTTCTTTTGATGGCTGCATAGTATTCCATTGTATATATATACCACCTCTTCTTTATCCATTCATCTGTTGATGGACATCTAGGTTCTTTCCATAACTTGGCTGTTGTGGGCATTACTGCTATAAACATTCAGGTGCACGTGCCCCTTCGGATCACTACGTTTGTATCTTTAGGGTAAGTGCAATTGCTGGTTCATAAGGTAGCTCTATTTTCAATTTTTTGAGGAACCTCCATGCTGTTTTCCAGAGTGCTTGCACCAGCTTGCATTCCCACCAACAGTGTAAGAGGGTTCCCCTTTCTCCACATCCTCGCCAGCATCTGTCACTTCCTGACTTGTTAATTTTAGCCATTCTGACTGGTGTGAGGTGGTATCTCATTGTGCTTTTGATTTGTATTTCCCTGATGCCCAGTGATGTGGAGCACTTTTTCATGTGTCTGTTGGCCATCTGGATGTCTTCTTTGCAGAAATGTCTATTCACGTCCTCTGCCCATTTCTTGATTGGATTATTTGTTCTTTGGGTGTTGAGTTTGCTAAGCTCCTTATAGATTTTGGATACTAGCCCTTTATCTGATATGTCATTTACAAATGTCTTCTCCCATTCTGTCAGTTGTCTTTTGGTTTTGTTGACTGTTTCCTTTGCTGTGCAAAAGCTTTTGATCTTGATGAAGTCCCAATAGTTCATTTTTTCCCTTGCTTCCCTTGCCTTTGGCGTTGTTCCTAGGAAGAATTTGCTGTGGCTGAGGTCGAAGAGGTTGCTGCCTGTGTTCTCCTCAAGGATTTTGATGGATTCCTTTCTCACGTTGAGGTCCTTCATCCATTTTGAGTCTATTTTCGTGTGTGGTGTAAGGAAATGGTCCAATTTCATTTTTCTGCATGTGGCTGTCCAATTTTCCCAACACCATTTGTTGAAGAGGCTGTCTTTTTTCCATTGGATATTCTTTCCTGCTTTGTCGAAGATTAGTTGACCATGGAGTTGAGGTTCTATTTCTGGGCTCTCTATTCTGTTCCTTTGATCTATGTGTCTGTTTTTGTGCCAGTACCATACTGTCTTGATGATGACAGCTTTGTAGTAGAGCTTGAAGTCTGGAATTGTGATGCCACCAACTTTGGCTTTCTTTTTCAATATTCCTTTGGCGATTCGAGGTCTTTTCTGGTTCCATATAAATTTTAGGATTATTTGTTCCATTTCTTTGAAAAAATTGGATGGGATTTTGACAGGCATTGCATTACATGTGTAGATATCTTTGGGTAGCATAGACATTTTCACAATATTTATTCTTCCAATCCATGAGCATGGAACATTTTTCCATTTCTTTGTGTCTTCCTCAATTTCTGTCATAAGTACTTTATAGTTTTCTGAGTATAGATTCTTTGCCTCTTTGGTTCAGTTTATTCCTAGGTATCCTATGGTTTTGGGTGTAATTTAAATGGGATTGACTCCTTAATTTCTCTTTCTTCTGTCTTGTTGTTGGTGTAAAGAAATGCAACTGATTTCTGTGCATTGATTTTATATCCTGACGCTTTACTGAATTCCTTTCAAGCTCTAGCAGTTTTGGAGAGGAGCCTTTTGGGTTTTCCACATATAGTATCATATCATCTGCAAAGAGTGATAGTTTGACTTCTTCTTTGCCAATTTGGATGCCTTTAATTTCTTTTTGTTGTCTGATTGCTGAGGCTAAAACTTCTAGTACTATGTTGAATAGCAGTGGTGATAGCAGACATCCCTGCGTGTTTCTGACCTTAGCAGAAAAGCTCTCAGTTTTTCTCCATTGAGAATGATATTTGCAGTGGGTTTTCCATAGATGGCTTTGATAATATTGAGGTATGTGCCCTCTATCCCTACACTTTGAAGAGTTTTGATCAGGAAGGGATGTTGTACTTTGTCAAATGCTTTTTCAGCATCTATTGAGAGTATCATATGGTTCTTGTTCTTTCTTTTGTTAATGTATTGTATCACATTGATTGATTTGCGATGTTGAACCAACCTTGCTGCCCTGGAATAAATCCCACTTGGTCGTGGTGAATAATCCTCTTAATGTCCTGTTGGATCCTATTGGCCAGTATTTTGGTGAGAATTTTCGCATCTGTGTTCATCAAGGATATTGGTCTGTAATTCTCTTTTTTGATGGGATCCTTGTCTGGTTTGGGGATCAAGGTGATGCTGGCCTCATCAAATGAGTTTGGAAGTTTTCCTTCCATTTCTATTTTTTGGAACAGTTTCAGGAGAATAGGAATTAATTCTTCTTTAAATGTTTGGTAGAATTCCCCTGGGATGCCACCTGGCCCTGGGCTTTTGTTTGTTTGCAGGTTTTTTTGTTTTTGTTTTTGTTTTTTGTCAGAGAGAGAGAGAGAGAGAGAGAGAGCGAGCACAGGCAGATAGAGTGGTAGGCAGAGGCAGAGGGAGAAGCAGGCTCCCTGCTGAGCAAGAAGCCTGATGTGGGACTCGATCCCAGGATACTGGGATCATGACCTGAGCTGAAGGCAGCCACTTAACCAACTGAGCCACCCAGGCGTCCCTGTTTGGAGATTTTGATGACTGTTTCAATCTCCTTACTGGTTATGGGCCTATTCAAGTTTTCTATTTCTTCCTGGTTCAGTTTTGGCAGTTTATATGTCTCTAGGAAAGCATCCATTTCTTCCACATTGTCAAATTTGTTGGCATAGAGTTGCTCATCATATGTTCTTATAATTGTTTGTATTTCTTTGGTGTTGGTTGTGATCTCTCCCCTTTCATTCATGATTTTATTTATTTGGGTCCTTTCTCTTTTGACAATGATACAATAATAGTAGGGGATTTTAACATGACCCGCACTGAAATGGACAGATCATCCAAGCAAAAGATCAACAAGGAAATAAAGGTCTTAAATGACACACTGGAGCAGATGGACATCACAGATATATTCAGAACATTCCATCCCAAAGCAACAGAATACACATTCTTCTCTAGTGCCCATGGAACATTCTCCAGAATAGATCACATCCTGGGTCAGAAATCAGGTTTCAAGCGGTATCAAAAGATTGGGATCATTCCCTGCATATTTTCAGGCCACAATGTTCTGAAACTAGAACTCAATCACAAGAGGAAATTTGGAAAGAACCCAAATCCATGGAGACTCAACAGCATCCTTCTAAAGAATGAATGGGTCAACCCGGAAATTAAAGAAGAATTGAAAAAAACCATGGAAACAAATGATAATGAAAACACAAAGGTCCAAAATCTGTGGGACACAGCAAAGGCAGTCCTGACAGGGAAAATATATAGTGATACAAGTCTATCTCAAGAAACAGGAAAGGTCTCAAATACACAACCTAACCCTACACCTAAAGGAGCTTGAGAAAGAACAACAAAGAAAGCCTAAACCCAGCAGGAGAAGAGAAATAATAAATATCAAAGCAGAAATCAATGAAATAGAAACCAAAAAAAAACAATAGAACAAATCAACGAAACTAGGAGCTGGTTCTTTGAAAGAATTAATAAGATCGATAAACCCCTATGACCTAATTTTTAAAAAATTAACATAAAATGTATTATTTGTTTCAGGGGTACAGGTCTGTGATTTAAATGCTTAAAATAGTAAAATTTGGGGTCCCACTGGTATACAAATATTCTATTTTTTTAAGAAGAGAGAGAGGGAGAGAGGAAAAAAAAATTAAGCCAAACATTTCCAATTCAACTTAACTAGGTGTAAGGATATATTTTTAAGCTACATGGGTAAGAAACTCTCCAGTCACCACTTCTAGTAACTTTTACAAGGAAGTGCTTTTATACTGAGCATTTGAAAGGTTTGATGTATTTATTTTAATCTACCTCCAAAGTATTAAATAAACATGTGATTTCAAATCAGTGAGATCATGCGACTTCTTGTTGAAGGATACGAAGAGTTGGTGCTCAGGGCAGGAAGTGACTAACACTGCTTGGGTAGGATGTTAGGGAGGTCGGGGGGCACTCTCTCAGTGTAGCTGGGTCACACAGCCAAAGAGGAAAGCTAGGGATGATGAGCATTAATTTAACATTCCTCAAACCCACAGCTTTAGTGAAGCTTAACAGATGCACTCTGTACCAGTGACTATGAATCTAGACAATGGAAGGCTTAGCATACCCTCATTAGACATCAGTCAATCTATAAAAGCCACTTTTATTTTTCTATATTTTTATTTTACTTTTTTCACCATGACAAATGTACTTTTTTTTTTATATTTATTTGATAGAGATCACAAGTAGGCAGAGAGGCAGGCAGAGAGAGAGAGGAGGAAGCAGGCTCTCTGCTGAGCAGAGAGCCCGATGTGGGGCTCGATCCTAGGACCCTGGGATCACGACCTGAGCCGAAGGCAGAGGCTTTAACCCACTGAGCCACCCATGGGCCCCGACAAATGTACTTTTATAATCCCCATCTCCTATTTCCCCTATCTCCCTCCATCTCAGCCCTTCCCCCACCCCCCATATAGAGAACATCAGTTTGTTCTCTATAGTTAAGAGTCTGTTCTCGGGGGGAGGAGTCAAGATGGCGGAGAAGTAGCAGGCTGAGACGACATCAGGCAGCAGGAGATCAGCTAGATAGCCTATCAACCATTCCAAACACCTACGAAACCAACAGGAGATTGAAGAGAAGAAAAACAACAATTCTAGAAACAGAAAATCGACCACTTTCTAAAAGGTAGGACCAGTGGAGAAGTGAATCCATCGCGACGGGAAGATAGACCCCAGGGGGAGGGGCCAGCTCCAGGCAAGCAGCGGAACACCAGAGCACAAAATCAGGACTTTTAAAAGTCTGCTCCACGGAGGGACATCACTCCAGAGGCTAAACTGGGGTGAAGACCTCGCAGGGACAGCATGGACTCAGGTCCCACAGGGTCACAGAAAGATCGGGGGTGTCTGAGTGTCGCAGAGCTCACAGGTATTAGAGTGGGGAAGCCGGCTGCGGAGACAGAGCTGAGGTTTCCTGGAGCCATGGTCTGTGACATGGGCCGGTGCTCTGTGCGAGGGGTCCCTACAAGATCCGGGGAGACTCCTTCCTGGGAGAGCTCAGGGATCTATGGGGTTCGGAGACTCCAGGTGGGACTCTGCCAGAGACAGAGACACTTGGTCACAGGCTGGGTGAGCTCGGAGCGCTCCCAGAAGCCAGTGAGATGGGACTGATTACGCATGATTTTCTCCGGGCGCAGCCGGAGGCTGGGGAGACGGGAGTGATTAAACGCTTTTCTCTGAAGGCGCACTGAAGACTGGGGCCCGAGCTCTCGGCTCCTCCTAACCGGAGATTGGGAGGCCGCCATTGTCATTCCCATCCTCCAGAACTCTACAGAAAGCGCGTTCAGGGAACAAAAGCTCCTGAAAGCAAACCTGAGAGGATTACTTAGCCCGGCCCCTGGTAAGGGCGGTGCAACTCCGCCTGGGGCAGAGACACCTGAGAATCACTACAACAGGCCCCTCCCCCAGAAGGTCAACAAGAAATCTAGCCAAGACCAAGTTCACTTAACAAGGAGAACAGCGGATTCTTATCTGGACAAAATGACAAGGCAGAAAAACTCACCACAAAAAAAGAACGGGAGGCAGGACTGAAGGCTAGGGACCTAATCAGTACAGACATTAGTAATATGTCAGATCTGGAATTCAGGACGACGATTCTCAAGGTTCTAGCTGGGCTCGAAAAAGGCATGGAAGATATTAGAGAAACCCTGTCCGGAGAAATAAAAGCCCTTTCTGGAGAAATAAAAGAACTAAAATCTAA
>ML111892.1:0-48383 GCA_003697995.1 Taxidea taxus jeffersonii
TTAGAAGGGGGTCTCAGAAGAGGCAGGAGATTCAGGGAGGGGAGGGGGCTCAGAAAGGGGAGGGGCCCAGGGAGGGGAGGGGCTCAGGGAGGCTGGAGACGGGAGCGCCTGCCTCGGTTCTGTTTTACGCTGGGGCCCCTGGACCCCAGGGTTAGGAGTGCACCGGGTTTCAGGTCCATCCAGAAACCTGACCTCGTCCCCAGGGCTCAGGGTCTCCTCCCGGTCCGCACCCTACCCCCTCCTCTCTTCTTGGGTCCTCCAGGTTCCCTCCGATCTCCTCCCCCACCTCCCCAGTCAGCTGTGCTCGTATTTATAGCGGTGAGGGCCCCTGTCGCTTTACTTCCGAAAGGGATTGTGTCCCTTACTCCTGCCTTCAGAACCCCCCGCACCTGTTCCCGGCACGCGGCCAGCGGGAGGGGCGGCCTGGCTCGCGGGAGCGCGGTGGGACAGGGACGTAGGCCGCCTCCCCGCCGTCTCCGAGGCCCCGCCCCTCTCGGAGCCCCTTCCCCAAGCCTCCGCCGCCCCCAGCCGGGTCTGATCTCAAGACCCCCTCCCTGCACACCAACCCGAGCCGCGTTCCCAGGCCCCCAAGGCCCCCGGCCCCGCCCGCCCGGGCCCTCCTCTGCCCTGCCCCATTGTCCTGGCTCCCGGGGCTGGGGGCTGGGCGGGCAGGGGGCTTGCGCGCAGGGGACTGGAGCCCGCCCGCTGCCCACCGGTCTCTGGGCAACGCTGGCAAAGCCCGAGCGATGCTGGCGCTTCCAGCCGGGACACAGAGGCGGCGCGGCTCCCCGGGAGGGGCCACAGCTGGGGAAGGGGGTCACCGGCAGCAGGCGGATCTCCTGCCTGGGGCTGGAGAGAGGTTAGCGGGCGCAGCCATGGGAAACCTCCTCCCTGCGCTGTCCCCCCAACCCTTTTACCATCCCTCCTTCGCCTTCAGACCCCACAACGGGTGCTGGGCATGCCCGGTTCCCCGCGTCCCCCACAACCTCACCGCTGGGTTCGTCAGCGAAGCCCACAGCACCCCTGGGGAAACCGGCCCGGGAGCATTTTGGGGATCCGGTTCTGGGACAGGGCCTAGGGTTGGAGCCCCAGCTCTGCATTTAGGTATGTCTGGGACTGTGTGCGGAGGCATCCCCGCTCGCCCCCGCTCTCCTCCACCTGAACCTGGGAGATCACCCAGAGCCCCCGGGGTGGGAAGACCCCCCCAACTCTGAACCTGTCTGAATAATCCCTTGAGAGTGGGGAACAAAGCCGACCCTGGGCCACAACTCGCCTGGGTACTGGGGGGCTGTGGGCTCCAGGCCAGTGAGGCGAGGGCAGCTTTTCCCTGCGGAGAAGGGACCCAGCTGTCCCCTCCACCTGCCGGGACAGCCACCAGTGTGTGTTCCTGCCAGGACCCACCTTCCCATTGGGTCCCGAGAGCCCCATTGGGGCGGATTTGGGTGGGGGAGGCTGGGGAACAGAGAAGGGAAAGTGGGTTGGTTTAGACAGACAACTCAGAATTTCTCAATAAAGAGCAGAAAAGTGGAGTGGTCACTAGAGAGGAATGTGGGATCAACAAAAAGGTTTTAGAAAGACGCCAAGCATCTTGAACAGTGTAAGCGCTCACAAAACGGACACTGCTAAATGTACTTTTATTAGATAATAATTAAAATCATTATCCTAATGACGGTTATTACCAGTTCCCGATGCTTTGGGCAAATCCCAAACGGCTCCAAAGTCTGTCATTTCCTTCAGCCGACAAAGGAAGGGCTAAAAGTAACAGCAGGCGCCAGGGGCTTGGAGCCCAGGGTCTAGACCCAAGGGTGTCCACGGGGAGGCGTCGTTTCTATTTTCAAGGGTTGGTGGCAAAGCCCAGGAAGCTGCAGATTCTTGCCTCTCAGGGCGAGGGGAGCCCTTAATGAGGCTCTCCAGGGAGGATGAAAGCTGGAACCACCTTCTAGAAGCTGCTCAAGCAGGGACAGCCCCAGATCAAATCAAGGTGGGGAGTTGGGAGTCCCCGTACCCTGGCTTCCCCCAGTGACCAGTTTGCAGGTTATGTCTGAGAGGGGCTACACCCCAGACTTGGGTCTGAATGCTGGTGCTTTTCTGCCAATGTACATTTATTGAGGGCCTGCTGTATGTCAGGCCTATGTGGGGCTCTGGAAGCTCACTGGAGGCTGTGCCAGATATTAATGAAAGAATTTCCCAAATACACTTGCAACAGTGCAAAGGTCCTGGGGCCACCTGCCCTGAACAAGTCCATTGTTTTCTTGTCTCAGAGCCTCGTTTACCCCATCTGTGAGATGAAAATAATCAGACCCCCGGAGAAACTACCTCTCCAGGTCATGGGTGTGCATGCGTGCTTTCGGCCACCTGTGTCGTCATTCCAGCACACTCCAACGTTGACTTCTTTACAAGGCTTTACTCCCCGCCCCCGCCCCCATCCAGGGGTCAGCTTGGCTAGGACAGGCCTGTGCTGCAACTGCTGGGCCTGGCATGCAGTCGGTGCTCAATCAGGACTTGCCAACTGCATAAATAATAAGCATTATAGAAGACTGAATATGCGCCAGGCTCTGTGTTAAGCATTTTGAAAAAATATATATATATATATATTTTATCTTTAAGTCATCTCTATACCCGATGTGGGGCTCGAACTCACCATCCTGAGATCGGAAATCACATGCTTTTCTGATGGCGCCACCCAAGCCCACGCTACACTGCCTCTCTGCTTGGATCTTGTGGGTTGGGGGGCTGTCTTCATGGACACGCGTCCATGTGCATCTCTGTGTGCTCATGGTGTAACCGAGTGTATGAAGATCAGACACACCCGGGGCTCACACAGGCCGGGGATGAAGCCTCTGGGTCTGCAGGTCAGTGGGTGCCCCAGTCCCGGGGGCCTGGAGAGGGGAGAGCAGGTAGGAACAACGTCCAGCCCTCAGACCTTTTTTTTCCTCTCCTAGAGCAGGGGGCCCCCTCCCACCTGCCGTGGGCTGGCCCCCCGCCCAGCTGCCGACCTCGAGAACCCGAGTCCCCCCGGGGATGCAGGCAATCAATTAGAACTGGCATCGCTGCCTAAGTAAAAGGCTTCCTTTAATGAGGAGGCTGGAAGAGCTGCTGCGGGCTGCAGCCCCTGGCCTGAGCCAGGCTGGGCCCAGGCCCGGGGGTCTGGGGTGGGGGCAAGGGCACAGCAGGGACAAGACTCACCGCTCTGCCCTCCCAGGAGTCTTGCAGTCCAATGGGAGTGACAGGACACCAGGGAACCCACACAGGGTGTTAACAGCTGTGATGGAAACGAACCAATGCAAGGGCAGCAGCGGGGACCAGAGCGGGGGAGCCTCAGATATCAGGGCAGGCTTCCCGGAGGAGGTCCATAAACTGAGATCTGAAGGACGCATAGAAGTGAGTCCTGAAGGGGGAAGGGAGAAAGAATACTGGGGCACGGTTAGGAATTATTCCACATGTTCTGGTTGTCTTAAGTCGTGTAACCAGCCTCGGACACGAGCTAATGCTCCTCGGGAGATGTCCGTGTCCCAATCTCGGTGGACCTGTGAATATTTCTTACCTTCCATGGCAAAAGGAGCCTAAGCTGCAGGTAGAATTAAGGCTGCAAATCAGTCCAGGTTAAAATGAAGAGATTATCTTGGATTATCCGTGTGAGCCCAGTGTAATCGCAGGGTTTCTTATAAGAGGGAAGCAAAGGAATTCGAGAAAGGCCCCATGGGTCCATTGCTGGCTGTGAAGGCGGAGGAAGGGGGGAGGAAGGGCACCAGCCCGGGACCGCTGGCCTTCAGAATCTGGAAGACACCTTGACAGGGTGCCTCCCTGGGGCCTCCAGGGGGATCAGCCCGTTGGCACCTGGGTTTTCACCCGGGGAGACATATCCCAGACTGAAGCCGTAACTTTGAGGCAAACCTTGGAGGTCCTTGGCTTGTTGCTGCACTGCCCCAGTGTCTGCCTTTGTCATCCTGTGGCCGAACCTCCATGTCTCTGAATCTTCCTTCCCTTTCTTGGACGAAGACCCCACTCCCAGGATGTGGGGCTGCCCTAAGTCCGGGGTGACTCCATCTCAGGGTCCTCCCCTAGGGATTACACGGATTATGCCTGCAAGGAGCCTACTTCCAGATAAGATCTCATTCTGAGGTTCCAGGTAGAGGGGCAAAGAACATGTATTGGATTTTTGTCTGTGTCCCCCTGTGAGATGTCAACCCCAGGAGGGCAGGAACTCTGCCCATCTTGGATCTCGAAGCATCTCCTGTGCCCGGAATACTGCTTGGCACACAGTAGGTACTCAGTAAATGTCCATTCATTTGGCAAGCGATTATGGTGTGCCCGTTGTGTACAGGGCCTGCTGGGCACTGGGACTGGTCCTAGGGAGTAGGTTACTGGACCTTGATCTTTCCAAACCTTTTCTGGAAAAGGAGAAAATGTCCAATTCTTCACTGTTGCAAGGGCCCGAGGCAAAGAGATCTAGGCATGGGGAGAGTTTGATCTCTGGTTCTTCTCTACATAAATCTGGGTACCAGGAGCCCTAACGGGGACCTGGAGGCAGAGGGAGAGGGGATGCTGGTGGACATGGTGCTTCTGCGGGAGGAACGAGCCCCTCTGGGGGGATGAGATGGGGGATATCTGTCCCACCCAGCCCTGAACTGAGAGGGGGAGGCCGCGTTTATGATACTCTTACTGTTTGCAAACTCCTGGACGTTTTCCCTGCTTCTCTCCAATACCTCACCCAGAGCCTGTGCAGGAGGGTTTCACTCCATTTGATGGTGGTGGGGGGTGGGACCCAAGGTCTACAGATAGGGAGGAATGTTGAGGGGTATAGGTCCATTGTCCCAGAAAACAGGAACTGAGTACCTACTATGTGCCAGGCTCTGTGATGGGAGTTCTGGGTTCATTGCGGTGGCTAAGACTGTCTGGTGGCCCTGTCTCCATGGGGCGGGCTTCCAGTCCTGTAGGAGTGATGGACTTAACACTAGTGATTTATAAGTTAGGATGATGAGGGTCATGATGGGGGGAACCCAGGTATTTTGGGGATGTAGGCAAGGAACCTGGCCCAGTATGAGGATCAGGGAAAGCTGCCCAGAGCAGAGAGAACATGCTGCAGGGAAGGGGCACAGCATGTACAAAGGACCTGGGGTGAGAACCAGAGAAAAGAGTCTTTGTAAGAACTGAAGAAGGGACAATAGTACACATGTTGGTAAGGGTCCACTCATGCAGGGGTGTCTGAAATATTATTCTGAAGTCTTTTGGGGAGGTTCATATTTGCCTTGAAAATCTTCTATCCTTTGACTTTTAAGCTTATTTGCATCATTCTTTTTTTTTTTTAACACTTTATCATGGAAAATTTCAAACATATATAAAAGTAGAGAAAATACTACAAGAATCCCCAGCTACCCATAATCAGTGTCAAATTTATCAATTCATGCCTGATCCTCTTTCACCTCTTTTGGTATTATTTTGATGAAAATTCTAGACACCATATAATTTTTCCATATGCAGATCAGTTTATATCTCTAAAAGATAAGGACACTTGGTTAACAATTTAACAATACTTCCATAAAAGCATCAAATTTCCAATTATGTAAGAAATGTTACAGTTTTTCCCCTACAGTTTAAAGGAGGATCCGGGGGTGCCTGGGTGGCTCAGCGGGTTGAAGCCTCTGCCTTCGGCTCGGGTCATGATCTCAGGGACCTGGGATCGAGCCCGGCTTCGGGCTCTCTGCTCGGCCGAGAGCCTGCTTCTTCCTCTCTCCCTCTCTGCCTGCCTCTCTGTCTGCTTGTGATCTCTGTCAAGTAAATAAATAAAATCTTAAAAAAAAATAAAGCAAGATCCAAATAAGGTCCACACACACAATTGGTTGGTTTGTCTTTAAGTACCTTTTATTTGATAGATTCCCATCCATCTCTTTCCTTTTTCTCTGCAATTTACTTGTCAATGATGTAGCATTCTGTTTTAGGTGCATGTCTTCAAAAAAACATGAGATGGATTTTGTTTATTGCTGTTCCTATGTGTCCAATCTGCAAGTCTGTGCCTTTCAAGTGTTAAGTTTAGTCCACTTACATTTATTGCATTTACAGACGTATGTAGATATAATTTTATCACCTCCTTCAGCTGTGTTTTCTGTTCAATGTGACGTTTTCCTGTTGCTTCCTTTTTACCTCCTCTCCAACCTCCTGTTGAATTTGCTGGATTTTCTTTATTTCCTTTTGTATTCCTTCAAGTGTTTTAGAAATTATTCATGCATTTCCTGTCCTTTGGACAGTCATCCTTATACATTTCAACCTTCATACTTAGCTTATCATAGCAGAAAGTTGATCAATGTCTTTTTGTATCTGCCAATAAGACAAGATCTTGGATTTGTGCACCCCCCCACACGCACCTGCCTCCATTCTCCATGCCACTCTTGAGTCCCACCAGGACTCCCCCAGAGGTGGAGAGGAGAGTGGGGGACCCACGTGGGACATCACTGCCTACAAGGTTGGCAGAAGAAGTGGAGATGGATTCCAGAGGCCCTAACGCTCTGTGTGACTTCAGACATGTCCTGCTTTGGGCCTCAGTTTCTCCATCCGTGGGAAAGCATTATGTGTCCCTCCAGTGCTGACATCTGGGTTTTGAGCCCCCCCCCACCATCTTCTTTGTTCCCACAAGCCTGGCAAGAGACTGTGCAGGCAACTAGAGTATAGGACTCTGATGAGGGGCTTCAGGAGCTGAAGGAGAATGCTAATGTCATTATTTACTTCGCTGAGCTAAATAATCTTGGGAATTGCTCATCGGGGCCTGATAATTCGATTGGATTTCATGCACAATTAGGCGTTCAGAGCTGAGGCAGTTGTACTCGAGTTCAGGGAAGAAGCCAGTTTCCCTGCCAGAGAGGCTCAAGGTGAGGGCGCAGCAGCGGGGTCCCCAGGCCCAGGAAAGGCTCAGACGTGCAGGCCGGCGGGAGGCCTGGCTGTCCCAAAGTCAGCGGGTCCAGCCCCAGTGTTGGAGCTGGCGACCGATCCGGTTCAACTTGTCACCGCTCATTTATTACTTGATTTGTATTTGGAGATTTATATTTTTTTAACCAGGTCCAGACAATAATATCCCATAAAGACCACCTCAGTCAAGGAATAGAGTCAATGTTTTGTTGTTTTTGTCTGAGGTGTGCGTTTTTCTTCTCACATGAAAGAATTCAGAATGATCAACTTTTTTTTTTTAAGATCATTTATTTATTTATTTATTTGACACAGAGAGAGGGAGACAGTGAGAGAGGGAACACAAACAGGGGGAGTGGGAGAGGGAGAAGCAGGCTTTCTGCTGGGAAGGAAGCCCAACGAGGGGCTTGATCCCAGGACCCTGGGATCATGACCTGAGCCGAAGGCAGGCGCTCAACAACAGAGCCGCCCAACAGCAGAGCCGCCCAAGAGCCCCTGGAATGATCAATTTAAAATCTAAGTCAGGGGCGCCTGGGTGGTTCAGTGGGTTAAGCCTCTGTCTTTGGCTCAGGTCATGATCTCAGGGTCCTGGGATCAAGTCCCTCATCGGGCTCTCTACTTGGCAGGGAGCCTGCTTCCCTCTCTCTCTGCCTGCCTCTCTGCCTACTTGTGATATCTCTCTCTGTCAAATAAGTAAATAAAATCTTAAAAAAAAAAAAATCTTAGTCAGATCCATTCCTCCTCTGCCCATAGCCCTCCAGAGCTCCTACCTCCCTGGTGATAAAAGCTCAAGTCCCCCTTCCCCCGTGGTCCTGCAGGACCTGCCCTTGTCCCCTCCCTGTCCTCCCCTCTTCCTTCTCGCCCCCCTCACTCACTCTCCTCCAGCCACATGGGCCTCCTTGCTGTTCCTCCAACATGCCAGGCCTGATGCTGCCCCAGGACCTTTGCACAGGGTGTTCCCTCTGTTTGGAATGCCCTTCTCCTATCTTTTCTTCCTAGTGATTGGTCACCTATCCACACTTTAGTGCCTCTGCTCCGAGTCCCTCTCCTGTGCAGCCTTAACCCTCCCACCTAAATCAGAGCCTCCTCTCCTGTTCCCCTCTAGACAACCCTCCCCAAGCAACTCCAGTTTCCTTCTGCCCCAGGCCGGCCTCCAGGGCCAGAGAGTGGTCTATGGGGGAACCTCTTGGGCTTGAGGACCTGCCTGGGCACCCAAAATAACTTCTGAAAGAACACAGAACAGCAAACCAAACACATGTGATGTGCATGTCACTGAGTCTCTAAGGCGGACCAGGGAGCTCCCGGATCTCTGCGCGCCTCTCTCCAGCTCCCCTTAACTGTGCATGTCTCTGAACCTGAGTGTCTCTCTGTGTCTGCCTCTCTCTTCCCCTTGTCTCTGTCCTTCCCATGGGGCAGCAGCTGCTTCATTCACTGCCCCCCCAACCCTCCCTCACCTTCTTCTTCCGTGTCCCCCTCTCTGTTCCCTCTTTCCCCCATCTGCCCTCCCCCACTCCAGTGTGGGCCCCCCTACCCTTCTATCACTGGTTGTGGGTTGGGGATTGTCTGACCTTCCTCCAGAAGCACCCCCTTCCTCTCTCGTTAACTCTCCTCGCTCCCTTGACATTCTATTTTAGTATTTGTTAGCAGGGATCTCAGAGGTGCTGGGCACCCTTCCCCAGCACTGCCCATCTCCACATTCCCCTTCTCTACCGAGGTGGGGCCCCCTCTATTTCCGGGGACCTCCATCTGCTCCCCGCCTCCCCAGGCACCCAACTTAGAGCTGGGGGGCGGAATTGAAATGTATCCTGTGGCCTCACCTCCTTTTCTGGGGGCGTAGGGGTGGAGGGACCAGAGAGGGAAGGAAGCCTCCCCAACGTCACACAGCAACTGGCCTGAAACGCCCTGCAGCCTCAGGTGCTAGTCCCAGTGGCCCTGCTTGCTTTATGACCCCCGCCGGTTCAGCTTTCTCATCTATATGGGGACAGCAAGAGTGCCACCTCACCGGGTGACAAACAAGCCAGTGCAGGGAAGGTGACTAGAGCATGTGAAAGATGGAGTCGTGGGGACCACTGTAGACGGGGACATTCCCAGGAAGGGTGATTGGGGGTGCATGGGCTGGGTGCAGGCAGATGGAAGGAGCTGATCTGTTCCACCCCAGAAGGGAGTGTGGACTGTGGGGGCTGGGGAAGTCAAGAGCACTGGGTTGCCTAGCAACGAGGCTGAAGCCCGATGCCAGGATCAAGACCACTGATGTTCCAGGATCTGGGGTGGGGTGGGCACCCAGGATTCTGCTGGGAGGGGCTGACATTAAGCAAAAAATGTGAGTGTGTGTGTGTGTGTAAATTCATTTGTCCCGTTATCATTATTGAGCACCTACTGTGTGCCAGGTGATGAAAACACCAGAGGGAACAAAACAGACAAAAGTGTCTGTCCTCATGGAACTGACATTCCAGACGGGGAGGGGCAGGGTTAGCAAGTGGTGAGCTGTGCTGTGGACAAGACCAAGCAGGGTGGGGGTCAGGGAGGAGGATTTTTATTTTAGACAGAGAGTGGTCAGGGAGGGCCTCTCTGAGGAGGTGATGTTTGAACACGGACCTGGAGAAGATGAAGGAGGGAGCCACGCAGAGATATGAAGCAAGAGCATTCTAGGCAGAGGGCAGAGTTTATGCAAAGGCTGAGACAGGACTCTTTCTGGGTGATGAGGGATGTTTATTTGTATATATACACACACACACATGCATTTTTAACAGTCACAGGATAATCTAAATCAAGGGGCGCCTGGGTGGCTCAGTGGGTTAAGCCGCTGCCTTCGGCTCAGGTCATGATCTCAGGGTCCTGGGATCGAGTCCCACATTGGGCTCTTTGCTTAGTGGGGAGCCTGCTTCCCCCCCTCTCTCTGCCTGCCTCTCTTGCCTACTTGTGATCTCTCTATCTGTCAAATAAATAAATGAAATCTTTAAAAAATATTCTAAATCAAAACTCCTCTATCACTTTTAACAGTTGTGTAGTATTCCATGGCATGAGCATAAAGTGATATCCTTAATAAGCTCCAGTTCTAGAATGACCCTCCAAGGACCCCTGCCTCCTGCTTTATCACAGCCTTGTGTAATCTCCTCCGACTGGTGCAAGTGGGCCAATGATTCATTTCTAACCAATGAAATACAGCAAAAGTGATGGAAAGTTACTTCTGAAATGAAATAGGTTACATAAGAGTGTCACTTCTGTTTCTCTCCTTCCCTCTCCCTCTCTGCCCCTCCCTCTCCCCCTCTGCCTTCCTCCCTCCCTTCCTCTCCCTTCTCCTCCCTCCCTTCCTCTTTCCCTCTGCCCTCTCCCTCCATCCCTCTCCCTGCCTCTCTCTCTCTCCTTGGCTCTTCTTACCTGCTTGCCCTGATGAGGAAGGCCACCTGGCAAGAAACTGAATGTTGCCAACATGCACGGGGCTGACTTGAAGCTGAGCCTGCCCCGGTTGTGCCTTCCGAGGAGACCGCAACCCGGTTCCTCCTGGAATGTGGTCTTGTGAGACTCTGAAGCGGGACAGTCAGCTAAGCCACGCCCGGGTTGTGGACCTGCAGAAACCATGAGTAGGAACGTGTGGTGCTTAAAGCCTGTCACTGTGGGGTCATTTCTTACGCAGCCAGAGATGACTAAGACAGCAGGTAGGATTTCCTCCTTGGCATCTGTTTCTAGAAGGGGTGGGAAAGGGGCAGAGGCAGAGGCTTATGGGTGGGGACAGGAGGGGAAGCGGCTGTCTGGGGCTCAGAGAGGGGGTAGTTTGTGCTTGGGTCGCAGGGCGGTGGGAGCCACAGGCGGTTGTGGGATGGGATGAGCCTGGGGTTTGGATTGGCCACTCTGCCCAGGGCTGAATGGGGACTGAGATGTTAGGGTGAGAGGAGGACTGGAGCATGTGGGAGCCCAGGTCTGGGACCCCAGAAAGCCCCTGTCCCAGCAGCCCTGACTCTGTGACTCCACTCCAAATTTAACATCTGCTTCACCCTCTAACTACCCCAGATCGTCCTGCCCCGCTCCCTCTGGCACCGTGAAAGAGAATGGAATTGTATTTTTATAACTTCTTGTTTTCCCCCAAACCGAGTCCCATGTGCACTGGGCTAAATTTAAAATCAGATGGATGCAGGGTGATCACGTTCACCGTCGCCCCTCTCGGAACCCTTCAGGTGCGGCATCTCCCAGGGTGCTGGGTGGGAGGTGCTTTCTGGCTGAAGAGCTCCAGGGCTGAGTCTGGAAAATTCACACTTGGGCCCCAGGGGCCTCCTCCCTGAAGCCCGACCCTGGTCACCCTGCTGTGGAACTGCCTGTTTGTGTATTCGTCACCTCTGTGGGAGTTTGCTTTTGCTGTCCCCTCTGCCTGGCACAACTTCCCCACGAGTCGCTAGGGCTGGCTCTCACCCTTCAGTCCCAGCTCCGGCATCCCTCCCTGACCACCTCAGCTCAGAAAGCTGCCCACTCACTTTCAATGCCATCACCGTACATTTTCTTTATACGTTTGCCATCTCCTGGAATCCTCCTGGGCTCATGACATCGAGTCATTAAGTACAATTACAGGAACTGGACGTTGCCTGCCCATCCCTTTCAACATCTCGGGCTCCCTCCCCAGATAATTCATTTACCACTCAGCAAACATGTTTTAAGTGGCTACTGCACTAGACCATGCATCTGATGATTCCCAACCCAACGTGTATATCAGAATCAGCTGGGGAGCTTTTGACTCCGACCACCGCCTTCCACCCTGCCCACCCCCTACAATGTGGGAGATTCTGAATTACTCCATCTGGAGCTGGGGGCTGGTTCGAATATTCCACCACAGGGTAGAAGTTTCCAGGCTTCCTCATGCCCCACAGGGATGTGCTCACTGCTGCCAACCAGGTCTTTGCACAACCTGGGCCTCTGCCCAAAACATCCTCCCACTTCTGCCCCACCTGTGTAAATCCTCCAAGACTTTCTCTCTTCCTTATAATCATTTATTTTTAATGTTTGAAAAAAGTAAAAAGGTGCAAAGATGAATTTAGCAAACACCTGTGTATCTTCCAGTCAGGACTGACAGTGAAGGGTTAACACTTGTCCTATTTACCGCAGGTCCTTTTCATCTTGTGATTTTATTTATTTATTTGACAGACAGAGATCACAAGTAGTCAGAGAGGCAGGCAGAGAGAGAGGAGGAAGCAGGCCCTATGCAGAGCAAAGAACCCGATGCGGGGCTAGATCCCAGGACCCTGGGATCATGACCTGAGCCGAAAGCAGAGGCTTTAACCCACTGAGCCACCCAGGCGCCCGATCTTGTAAGAAGCAAACAAGACATCCGAACTAAGGAGGTGGTCTTCTCTGAGCCCCCCTTCTGCTTACACAGTCCCATACGCTCACACACACAGCCCTGAACAGTGAATAGACTTGTTTTGTGCATTAAAAATAAGCATTAATGTACTCATACAGTGAATAAAATTGGGCGACTTGATTTTTTTTTCTGCTCAAAAAAATTTTTTTTAGAAGATTTTGTTTATTTATTTAAAGAGAGCATGTGAGCAGGGGGAGAGACAGAGGAAGAGGGGCAGAGAGAATCTGAAAGCTGAGCGTGGAGCCCATTGTGGGGCTCAATCGATCGACCCTGAAATCATGACCTGAGCCAAAAAAATCAAGAGTCAGACACCTAAGTGATGATGCCACCCAGGCTTGACATTTTATTTTTGACTGGCTGGGTTCCCACTGAAGCTCTCCCACATGCAGCTCTGTGACCTTGAGAAAGTGACTTAACCTCTCTGTGCCTCAGTTCCCTCGTCTATTATAGGGTTACCTATTGCTGAATTACAAAACACTCCTGAACCTAACAGTTCAAAAAGACGAACCTCGGTTGCTTGGCTGGCTGTGATGGTAGAGCGAGTGACTCTTGATCTCTGGGTGGTGGGTTCGAGCCCCATGCTGGGCACAGAGATGACTTAAAGATTTTATTTATGTATTTGACAGGCAGAGATCCCAAGTAGGCAGAGAGGCAGGCAGGGAGAGAGGGGGAAGCAGGCTCCCTGCTGAGCAGAGAGACCCCAGGGCCCTGAGATCATGACCCAAACCTAAGGCAGATCCCACTGAGCCACCCAAGTGCCCCGAGATGACTTAAAAATAAAATCTTTTAGGGACGCCTGGGTGGCTCAGTTGGTTAAGCACCTGCCTTCGGCTCAGGTCATGATCCCAGCGTCCTGGGATCGAGTCCCACATCGGGCTCCTTGCTCGACAGGGAGTCTGCTTCTCCCTCTGCCTGCCTCTATGTCTGCCTGTGTTCGTTCGCTCTCTCTCTCTGACAAATAAATAAATAAAATCTTTTTTAAAAATCTAAAAAAAAAAACCAAAATAAATGGGGCACCTGGGTGGCTCTGGGTTAAGCCTCTGCCTTCGGCTCAGGTCATGATCCCGGAGTCCTGGGATCGAGCCCCACATCAGGCTCTCTGCTCAGCAGGGAGCCTGCTTCCCCCTCTCTCCCTGCCTACTTGTGATCTCTGTCAAATAAAAAATAATAATAATAAATAAATAAATGAAACAGCAAATCCCTTGCAGCTTGAGGGAGGTGCTTCCAGAGTGACCTGCCCAAACGTCTTTTGGTGGGCAGGGCCTCTCATCACCTGGTGGCTGGCTCAGCCCCCCCTCCGGTCTAGGGGTCCAAGAACAAGAGAGCGCGGTGCCTTCATGGCCTAGCCTTTGGAGACACTCACGGTCACTGCTGCCTTGCTGTGTCCATTAGAGCAAGCCACCAAGCCCAGCCTGCCCTCAAGGAGAGGGGCATTAGGTTCTGTCTCTTGAAGAAACTGTGAAGAATTCACGGACCTATTTTCAAGCTGCTGCAGGCAGAAAACACAGACATTAAGACTCCCTGCATTTTCGAGTGGCTTTCTGAGAGATGTTCTATGTCATCACGTCTAAAATGCTTAGCATGGCGCCTGGCCCGAAGTAGGTGCTCAGTGAAGGCCCAACGTTATCACTGTATAGATCTGATGAGTTCACCGTTGATTACTCTACCTTGTTGCATCATGTGAATGTGCCTCCTTATCTGCCCGTTCTCCTCTTGATGGGCTTTTAGAGTAATTCCTGGTGTTAGCAGTCCAAACAGTGCTGCTGAGAACAGCCCTTACACATGCCTCTAGGTGCTTGGCAAAGCATTTCCCTGAGGACGATGACTAAAGATGGGTTCTCTGGGGCATTGGCTCTGTGCACTCAGTAAGCACCAAATGCCCCCCTCCCACCGCCTCCATCTGCCCCCCAAATAGCTGCTCACCTGCAGCCTCAGGGCCTTTGCACATACTGTTGTTCTGTCCACTCTTCCTGCAGAGACCCACGTGACTGTCTACTCAGCTCCTTCACCTCCCTGCTGGAATGTCACCTCCTCGGGGATGCCTTCCATGAACACTCCGTCCCTCTGGAAACCTGTTTCCTGTTCGGTCAGGGAACTTATCACCTGTCATTGTATTATGTTCTTTATTAGGTTGGGTATCGTGTGCCTTCCCCCACCGGAATAGCGGTTCCATGAGGACAGGGACTTTGGTTGGTTTTCTGCCCTGCTGCATCCCCGGGGCCCCGAACGGCGCTGGCACACGGGGGGCATCGAGCACTGCTGCGTGGACATCAGGCTTGGATGTGGCTCTCCGGGGTCCTGAGACTTCTTTATCCCGCAGACTCCATCCTGCACGCCCCTAGGCTAACATCAAGTCTCCAGGTGAGAACCCACTTCCCTGCTCTTTCCAGCTTCTAGAAGTTTCCTGCATTCCTTGGCCGACGGCCTTCTTCTCCACCTTCAAAGCCAGCAAGGGCTGGCCAAGTCTTTCTCAAACTGCGTCGGTGGGGTCCTTTGTTTCTGTTGTCATCCCTCTTGTTCCAACCCTTGTGATGGCAGCGAGCTCCCCCACTAACCCAGGACCACCTGCCCATCTCAGGACTCCTAATTCTATCCCATCTGCAGAGTCCTTTTTGCCATCCCAAAGTGACATAGGCACAGGGTCTGGGGATTAGATAGGGGCATCATTTGGGGTGGGGGATCATTATTCTGCCAACTAAAAGAAGACGCAGACATGGATACCTTCATTCATGCTGCAAACACTTATGGAGCGCCTCCTGTATACCAAGCCATTCAAGGTGCCAGGGACCCAGCAGGCAACAAGGCAGACCGTCACTCTGGCCTTCACGGAGCCCAAATTCTAGTGGGAGACACGGGCAGGAAACATGATCAGGGAGGCAGAGTGTCTGATGTTGGCTGGAAGGGAAGGTCTGCCTGAGAGGGTGACGTCTCGGCTCCCGGCCCTAGAATCTCACGGCCAGCCTTGCCCAGAGTCCTGCATGGCCCTTGTCACACGCAGCGTGACTTCCGGGGGTGCTCGGCAGGGTATGAAATAACCTCGAAGTCCATCTGCAAAGACTCCACTTAAATGTCATCTCCATCTTTCTCATGTCTCAGCTGGGTCTGGGCGGGGGCGGGGGCATCTCGCACCTGCCAGCCAAGCCACGTGCCACGGGACCCGTGTGTCCGCCGCCTGCTGTCACCAGCGAGATTCAGAGTCAACTGTATCTTCAGTCACCTCCTGTCTATGATCAGGAGGCTGATTTTTCTTTCACCTCTATGACTAAAAAAAATAGAAAGAAAGAAAGAAAGGGGGGAAAAGGTTTTTAGAAACCAGTACATGTATTGATGTTCTAAATGGGTGAATGGGTTTCAGGGAAAATACGAATTAAACCATCATGGATATAGGGAAATGTGAGATGGAAGAAACCATTGGCACCGGTCTGGGAAATGGGACCTGTCCGTTTTACAGATGGGGAAACTGATGGCCTGGAAAGGGAAGCACTTCCCATGACCACCCCCCAGCAGGTGGGCTGAAGCTCATTCTCCAGAAGGGGAGGAGAGATGGAGACCAGAAAGTATTCTGTCCTCTCAACCCTCTTCCTAAACTGTGAACAGGAGTCTCCCCTAACCTCCTCACGCTCAGCTAATGAGAAGATGATGCTCTATTGATGCTTTCTGGGAAACTGCCTCCCAGGCAGATGGCACAGCTCATGCAAAGGCCCTGGGGCAGAACCTGCCTGTCATGATGGAGGAACAGTGAGGAGACCCGTGTGGCTGGAGCAGAGTGAGTGAGGGGGAGAGAGGGAGGAGGGGAGGGTAAGGAGGGGATGCAGCACATTGCGCAGGGCCTTGGGGACTATGGGGAAGGACTTAGGCTTTTACCCCTAGGAAGGTGGGAGCTCTGGAGTGCCTTGGGCAGAAGAGGGCAGGACCTGACTTGGGTGCTCACAGTGTCCCCTGGTGGCCACCAGGAGAATGCACCGAAGGGGTGGACAATGGTTGAAGGGAGACCAGTCCAGCTTTGTCTCTCACTTGCTGTGTGTCCCCAGGCAAGGGAATTCCCTCTCTGTGGGCTCAGTTTTCTTATCTGGTAAAGAAGGACCTTAACAAGGCCTTCCTCCAGGCGCCATGACCGGGACTCTGAGATAATACGCAGAACGTACTTATTGCCCCAGATTCTGGCTGGGCGTGGCGCTGCTGAGTTATTATTTTATGGTGTCAGTGTTCTGCTCACACACACCCTCCTCGAGGTGGGAGGATGAGGTCAGCCGCACCCCCAGCTCAGGCCCCGTTGAAGTCACTTAGTCAGAGGGGTGGGTGTGAGGATGGTGATAAAAATAGATTTCCCACCTGTGCCCTGTGCCTCCAGGAGAGGTGAGGATGAGCAAACAATGGGAACGTCACATGTGCAATCCCCAGCACACCTCGCTGCCCAGGAGCTCCCTCCTACAGGAAGCCCTCCCAGGTTGCCTTGACACTTTGGGGTTTTGCAGGCAGCTGTTGTGGGGACGATCTCAGGGAAATAGTGAGGACCCCAGAGAGGCTGCCCAGACCAAGCTATGAGAGGGAAAGATGGTCAGAGAGGACAGCAGGAGTGGCCCCAAGGGGGAAGGAACCCGCTGAGCTGGACAGGAAGTCCGGCAGGCGTGGGTCTGAATTCTGGCTCAGACTCTCACTTGCTTTGTGACTCTGGAGAAGTCTTTTCTGGGTTCCATTTTCTCAGCCACCAAGTGAGGAAACAAGTCTCCTTAAGGTGCTTAACAAGTATTTAGTGAGAGGAAGGTAGAACCAATCCCAGGGCCTCCCAGGCCAGTGGAGGAGATGGACGCGTCATGGGGTTTCTAGAATACAGGCCGATCATGGATTTGATGAAGGGCACCAGGGGCTCCGAGAATCCCAGAGGAGGCCCTGATTCAGCTTGGCGGGGGCGGTGGATGAGGGAGAAGCTACCTTCTCAGGTGACCCCTGGGGAGTAAATGGCTCTCCAGGAAGGGATGGCAAAGGAAGGAAAGGGAGGGAAGGGCAAGGAGGTAAGGAAGAGTGGCTGGCTGCAGGCTCAGCCAGGACAAAGGTCTGAAGGGGGGTAGGAAACGCTCCTCTGGGTGACTGGGTTCTGGAATGCACCACTCCCTGGAGGAGAGCACCCAATACTATTGTCCAGGGTCACTGGGCAGATTACACAAAAAACTCTTTCCTGAACGGCCTGGCTCACAGCAGCAGTCCCAATTTCTAGGCTGTGAGCTTGCTGAGGGCGGGGACTGTCCCCAGGTGCACCCCCGGCCGGCACAGCCCCCAGCACACAGTGGGTGCTCATTTTCCAGATGACAAAGTTGTGGCTCAGAGACTGCAAGTCATTTGTCTAGAGGAACACAGCAGGCAACTGGCAGAGCAGGGATTTGAACCCATCTAGTCAAGTCTCGTTGACTGAATAAGTGATTATGGACTTGTAGGAGGGCTCGATATCCACTAGAACTCCTTTGTGGCTGCCTTTTGTGTTGGGATTGGGACTAGGGTCCTGATTTTCATAGTCCCTGTGGATCCTCCAACCCAAATTCCATCTCTCGCCTGCCTACCAGCTCCAACCAACTCAGTCATTATGAGCTAATTGCTGTTTTCATACATCTAAGCCTTTGCCTGTGCTACTCCCTCTTTCTGAAACACTCTCCTTTTTGTTACCAAATGACTGTCTCCCAGAAAACTCCTATTCAGCCATCAAAGCCCAATGTCCCTCTTCCATGTAGCGTACTGGGACCCTCACAGGTAAACTTCTCCCTTCTGCTTCCTGAGCTCTGGGACCTCCCTTTGCTGGGAGCATCTGTGTAGAGCTCTGTTTCCCCAAGACTTGAGGCCCAGCTCTGGAGGATGAGGCTGCACTGGGTCCCTGATCTCCCAGCACAAAGCTGGGCACTCAAAGGAATGGGGACTCCCTTTTAGGTTTTTATTCTGGAGGTCTGTGAGGCTAAAGAACTTCTTTCTTGATGCATAGCCCCTGCCTTCCGCACACATAACCCCTGCATACCTGTTGTGAAGGGCTACGGAGGAGATGTCTTTGCTGGATTCACAAGTACCAGAAGCTAGAAAGTCTGGGGGCTTCAGGCACAGCTTGATCAAAGAGTCTCAGAACTCACTCTCAGTCTGACTCAGCTCTGCTGCTGCCCTGTGTTAGCTTCTGGGTCGAGGGGACCCACCTGTCTGACTGGCCCTTGGCAGATCCCCCCTGGTATTGCCCATCTCCGGACTCCTTTCCTGTAATTCCAAATCAAGCCGCAGGGCTGGCTCCCCTTGGCTCGCACTGAGTCACAGGGAAGCAGGTGCTTCCAGGGGCCCCTATCTCCGTGGCTCTTGCAAACACTTCCAGTGCTCTGCATCGGGGCCCAGAGCCCATGTGCCTGGGAGCAGCCCTCCACCAGAGGAGTACCCCAGCTCCCTCGCTCTTGGACTTGGACTGGAGCAATGCTGGGGCGTACTCTACACTGTCTCCTCAAGGCCCTCAGCAAGACTGAACCACAGGTGCCTTTGGCGACAGGTGCCCTGACTGCGACACCCCACCTACTGGCCGCCTTTCCTTCCTGGCTAGCTTTCTGATCTCCTCCTGGAGCTAAGCCGACCTTGAGGCAAGCTTCTGGTTACAAATAGTTCATCTGGGAGGAGGTTGCAGTGGTTTTAAAATATGCCCACAAATCTTGCGACATTCCTCCTTTCAAAAAGTGAAGCCTAATTCCCGTCTTCTGGCATGTGGGCTGGACGGAGTGCCTCACTTCTACCAACAGAACGTGGCGGAAGTGACAGTGTGTGACTTCTGAGCTGGAGACATCCGGGCACAGCCTTCCTCCTTGCGCTCTGGCGCTCTCTCCCACTCCTGGCCCATTCTGGGGCAGGCCAGCCACCATGCTGGAAGGACACTCAAGCGGCCCATGGGGAGGCCCATGTGGCAAAGGGCTGAGCCCCCAAGAACAGCAGTGGGGATAGAACAGTACCCTTTCCCTGAGCATCAAGAGCGAGTTTTCTATCCCACTCTGGTGCTTCCCACTCCCACCTTCAAGCAGGCCACTGTCCCTCGGCCCCAGGGGGGATGCCAGGCATGAGGAGGCTGCAGATGCCCCCCACCTGCCATGCCAAGGGCTCTGGCCACATCATCTTTCCTTCCATCGGATCCTTGCACAGACACCGATCTACTTCACCACAGGACCTTTGCCCATCCCTCCCCCACCCAGAACTCTCCTGCTTCACTCCCCCTTGTTGAACCCACACATCTGATGAATCTCAGCTTTAATGCTGCCTTCCCTCAACACCTGTCTCCTCATCCCCTCCCACGTCGGCTCTCCCTGTCAAAAGCCCTTGCAGTTCCTCGTTCTTTGTCTTTTTCCTCTCTTTTGGCATAATTTTACATTTATGGAAAAGTCACACAGGCAGCACAAAGAGCTCTCTGCTCTTCACCCAGCTTCCCCTAATGTTAGAACCTTACACAACCACAGTACATTTGTCCAGATTAAGAAACCAAACCCGGGCACAATCTTGAACTAAAAATCCAGAGCTCGTGGGGATTTCTCCCATTTTCTACTACAACCCCAGCACGGGACCTTGCGTGGCCCAAGCCCTCACTGCCTTTGGGATCATTATAATCATAATGACTATATGATCATTACATGTAATCGTATTGATTATATGATGCATCATTATAATTTGTAAATGATTGCAGCGGTCCTGTTTCGTGTCCCCACCATGAAGGCGGTGAATTTTGTCCATTTTGCTCCCTGGTGGGACCAAGCATGTGCTCAGTAAACATGCCTATGGTGGGAGAGCCAGGAGCCCCAGCTTCTCTTTCAGGGTTCCCATGGACACCTGGTGACTTTCTTTTTTTCTTTTAAGATTTTATTTATTTACTTGACAGATAGAGATCACAAGTAGGCAGAGAGGCAGGCAGAGAGAGAGGGGGAAGCAGGCTGTCCGCAGAGCAGAGAGCCGGATGCGGGGCTCGATCCCAGGACCCTGGGATCATGACTGGAGCCGAAGGCAGAGGCTTTAACCCACTGAGCCACCCAGGCGCCCCCACCTGGTGACTTTCTATTGGGTACAGAAACAGTCCGCATGGGTGGACCCAGCCAGTCCCCCCCTCCCCATTCCACACAATTCATCGTGGGAGGGACCTCGATAGTCCCGGCTGACGGACAGAAGGAACAGATGGACAGACGGACAGAGTCCCTCAGCCCAAGCCTGAAATGGTTCGGGTGTGTGTGGCTGGGGAGCAGAACCCGGTCCTTCACGGGGCCGTCTTGCCACCAAGATGAGGAGGGCGAGGTGGGTTCTGCTGGTGGAGGATATGAAGGATCCGGAGGTGTACCGGTGCCTCCATGAGAACCTAGGAGAACACTTTGTCGGTGGGGGGGGGGGTGGTCAGGCTCAGGGCACCCCGCGCGGGTCTCGGGGAGCCTGTCGGAACCGCTGCGGATTTGGGAGCAGACGCTGATCTGAGCAAGGGGCTGGGATCTTGGGAGTTTCCAGCCTCTCCCTGAGTGCGGTCAGTCTGGGCCCTGGGGGAAGGCAGCTCCTTCAGTGGGGGAGAGGATGGTGACACAGCCCTGTGGGGAAGCAGGTGGCCTGGGGGGACCTGCCTGCAGAGACAAGGCTGTGGGTTCGCTGGGGCTGGGTGTGAGGAGGGAGGTGGGGGAGGCACAGCCGAATCTGGCTCAACACCAGCCTTGTCCCCAACTCTGACCTTGACCCTTCTTTGCCCGTAACTTGTCCTCAACTCCGGCCACCTCCCCGGACGGCTGGCTTCCATATCTTCCCAATGAACCCCCACGACCGTCCCCACTCCACTACCTCTCCCAGAGAAAGGCTACTCAGCCAGGTTGCGCACACCCCGGCTCCGCCTGCTGTTTACTCTTCTCAGAACGCCAGCACTTCCTGCTCCATCCTATGGGGTGCAAGTGGGGCAGGGCATCACAGGGTACCCCCTCTTTCCTTACAGCCCCTCCTCCCTGGCCTAGCAGCTCCAGGCTTGCCCACTGCTGAACACTCCACGCTGGCTACTAGATGAATTCCCAATACCTTAATCTCTCTCGGACTCTAACACCCTCCAAGGCTCCCCATTGCCCTCAGGATGAAGTCGGGATTTTATCCCAGACTTTGATGTCCTGAGGGTCCCCGTGGTCTGGTCAGGACACACACACTTTGCCTCCCAAACTTCCCAACCTCAGTGTCCTTGCTCAGGAGACTTCCCTTTCTGGAGAGCCTTCCCTCCATCAACACGGCCATCCTTTCCACAATGTCCTTATGCTTCCTTCTGGCAGCCTGGCAGCTCTGGGGCCAGAACTAACCCCCCCCCCCAAATAATAATTGCTGTCCTCACGCTGGGCGCAGGCCACGCGTTAAACACTTTCCTGCAACCTCTCTGCCAACCTCTGCAACTGCCCCCAGAAGATGGATATCGTGGGTCTGACTTACAGACGAGGAAACTGAGGCTCAGGGCGGACCTTCGATTGGCCTGCAGTCTGCAAGCCAAGACTACAAAGGGCCCTCCTTCCCACCTCGCCCGCTCTTCCTTAAAGTCTCAGCCTCCCCCATCCCCAGTGGCGTCAGGTGGCCGGTATGGGCTCCCATCACAGCCGTGTGGCTGCTGCCTGGCCTCTGGCCGAGGGTCGGGGTGTGCACGCGTGGGGGGGGGCCCCGCGGAGCAGCCACGCGGTGTCCCCTGAGTTGCGCTGCGACTGCACCCATCTTCCAGATGAAGACCCCCGAGGCCCCGAGGGCTGAAGTTTACTCCCGCCGGGAATGACGGGGGCGGGGGGGGGAGCTCAGGACGCGCGGAGGCAGCGGCGGCTCAGGCCACCCGCTCCGGGACCGCACGCACCTGCCGGCACCCGCCGTTGGTCTCCGCACCCGCGCGCCTCCCACACGCGGGCGGCTGCCGCTTGCACAACCCGCGGCCCAGGCGCTCCTCCGCTCGGCTGCGGGCGTGGGGGCGGCGCAGGCAGAAATTCCCGCAGCGCCCTCCAGCCCCCCCTCCTTCTGCCTCGGGTTAGCGGGCCCTGTGACCCCGCGCCCAGGCTGAGCCCGGGACCCGGGGGGAAGGCAGCCCCCGCCACCACCGCCGCTGAGTGCCCTCGGGAAGGGCCCCGGGACCCCCAGGCCTGGGCCGCGGTGCGGGCACGGGCACGGTTCGCCCCCTCCTGCCGTGCCCTCCTCGGCCTGCCCACTCCGTGGAGGGGGTCTTGCCGGGCTCGGGGCGCTGATGGATCGCGGCACGCGGGAGGCAGCCCGGGCTTGGGGCGCGGGGGGCGGGGCTCCTGGCCCCGCGTGCGGTCTCCCGAGGCGCCTGGAGTCGGTGCAGAAGCCGCCAGGGGGGCGAGGAAGGCCTCGGGGAGGTTCTAGCAGCACAGGCTCCCCCCACTCATCTCCCACGCCCCGCCACCGCGGTCCCATTGCGCAGACGCGAGACCGAGGCCCAGAGAAGCGGGTCGCTTGTTCTGGGTCACACAGCCCAGCGGGGCGTGAGGCCTGGTCTCGGGGTGCAGGTGATGCTGGCTGCGTCTAGAGAGACCTGGACCTGGGGACCCTGCCCCTGCACGCGGATGTCGCGCGCTCCGGCCACCCGCTCCCGGGAAAGGGACGGTTCGGCGGCCCCGGCTGCGCGCAGAACACGCCCCCTGGCGGGCACGGCCGGAATCTGCGCAGCCCCGACCCCGCTGCGGGACCGGGGACCGAGCGCTTCTTCCCCGCTGAGCCCCACTCCCTCCGGAGCCCCAGCTCCAGGCCGAGCTCCGACACCCGCTGAGCGCCCGCGATCCCGGCTGAGCCCCCAGCCCTGGATGTAGCCCTTATCCCCGGCCGAGCCTCAATTCGGAGTTGAGTCCCTGACCCCAGATAGAGCCCCTGGTCTAGTCTTTACTGGCACAGCCCCCCCCCCCCCGCCCGGCTGGGGAGATCTCAGGGCTGTTGGGGCCACCCAGAGGAGTGCACATATTACAGAAAGTTCAGACTGCCCCAGGTTCTGATCCCACTTCTGCCACGACCTGGGACAGGTCACTTGCTTCCTCTGAGCCCCGATTTCATCATCTGTGAAATGGGACTCTTGTATCACAGGCCTGATTTGAGGTAATCTATGAAAAATGCTCAATAGGGGCGCCTGGGTGGCTCCGTCGTTAAGAGTCTGCCTTTCGCCCAGGTCATGACCCCAGCATCCTGGGATCAAGCCCCACATGGGGCTCCCTGCTCAGCGGAAAGCCTGCTTCTCCCTCTCCCACTCCCCCTGCTTGTATTCCTTCTCTCGCTGTGTCTCTGTGTGTCAAATAAATAAATAAAATCTTTTTTTTTAAGTGAGCAATAAAACCCAGCTCTAACAGTGTTATTACTAGGTGTGCTGTGAGGCACTTGGGAAAAAAAAATAGCTTTAGGGGCTCCTGGCTGGCTTAGCGGGTACAGCGTGCAACTCTTGATCTCAGAGTTTGAGTCCCACCTGGGATATAGAGATTACCTAAAAACAAAATCTTTTAAAAAAATTTAAAGGGGCACATGGGTGGCTCAGTCGGTTAAGCATCGGACTCTTGGTCTCAGCTCAGGTCTTGATCTCAGGGTCCTGAGTTTGCCCACATTGGGCTCTGCACTGGGCATGGAGTCTACTTTTGTAAAGTTAAAATTAAAATTAATTTTAAAATAATTAAAAATAAATTAAAATTTAAAAAATTAAATTAAAAATAAAATAAACTCAACTTTATGAAAAACACATGTAATTCATACACCACACAATTCACCCATTTAAAACACACAATTCAGGGCACCCGGGTGGCTCAGTGGGTTAAGCCTCTGCCTTCAGCTCAGGTCATGATCTCAGGGTCCTGGGATCAAGCCCCGCATCAGGCTCTCTGCTCAGCAGGGAGCCTGCTTCCTCCTCTCTCTTTCTGCCTGCCTCTCTGCCTGCTTGTGATCTCTCTCTCTCTGTCAAATAAATAAATAAAATCTTTAAAATAAATAAATAAAACATACAATTCGGCTATATTACATTATTCATTTTCTCAAACTGTGGTAAACATATACCATAATGTTTACCATTATCATCATTTTTAAAAATATTTTATTTATTTATTTATTTATTTATTTATTTGAGAGAGAGAGAGTGAGAGAGAGCATGAAAGGGGAGAAGGTCAGGGGGAGAAGCAGACTCCCCGCAGAGCTGGGAGCCCGATGCGGGACTCGATTCTGGGACTCTGGGATCATGACCCGAGCCGAAGGCAGTGGCTTAACCAACTGAGCCACCCAGGTGTACCATTATAATCATTTTTAAGTGCACCACTCAGGGGGCATTGAGCACACTAACATTGTTGCAAAAATCCTCACCATCCTCCTCAACACAACCCTGTCTGCATTAAACACTGACTAACCATTCTCCTCTCCCCAGGGCCCTGGTCACCTCTTTTCCACTTTCTGTCTCTACAGAGTCCCCTTTTCTAGGTCCCTCAAGAAAGTGGAATCAGACAATACTTGTCCTCTTGCGACTGGTGACTTAAGCTCATGTTTTCAAGGTTCATCCAGGTGCCATGAATCAGAACTTCCTTCCTTTTGGGGCTGAATAATATTCCCGTGTATGGATGGACCACGTTTTGTTTATCTGTTCCTCTGCTGATGGGCATTCGCGTTGTCCCCTCCTTTCGGCCGCTGTGGGTAATGCTGTTGCAGACATTGTGCACGTGTCCATCCAAGTCCCTGCTTTCAACCTCTCCGGGTCGATACCTAGGAGGGGAATTGCAGGGTCACACGGTAATTTCCCTTTTGGGGGACCCACCAAACTTCTCCGCAGTGGCTGCACCTTCTCAGGATCCCACGGACAGTGTACAACTGGTCCAATGTCTCCGCATCCCCGTGGGCACTTTTTGTCCTCCCTGCAGACCCGTAGGCCTTCCTGTTCCCATGTCAAAGATTCGGACAACTGATGTTCAGAGAGGTGAACACATACGGGGGGGTCAGGAAAAAGCTGGTTTTGCACCCACTTGGGTCCCACTCACCCACGCCCACCCTGCGCTCACGGAAACAGGTCGCTGTGGTTCGATGAGATGCTGAATACAGTTCCCCTGGCTCTTTGGCCTCATTAGCTACCCTGACCCACAGAAGGGTTCTTCGCAGTTTGAGGCGGAGGCATGGAGAGACGGATCTCTCACAGTGGGTCTCAAAGGGCTGATTCTGCCCCCTAGGGGACACTCGGCAATGATTAGAGACTTTTTTTTTTTAAGATTTTATTCATCGATCTGAGAGAGAGAGAGAGCACAGCCAGGGGGAGCAGCAGAGGGAGAGGGAGACATTGTCGGGACCAGGAAGGGGGTGGGGGATCAGATATACTGCTCAACACCCCGCAGGGCCCAGGATGCCCCCCACCGCCAGAATGCAGGACCTGGATGGCAATCACGCAGAGGAAAGCAGCCCTGGACTAAGTGACGGGGAGGGGACGTGGGACCAGTACTCCTGGGTTTGAATCCTGGCCCTGCCACCCATGTTTGTGTGTCCTTAGCTAAGTCACTGCCCCTCTCCGGGCCTCAGTTTCCCTCTCCGAAATGGGAGAAAGGGACATTTCATTTCTCTTTGCATCAGGAGCAGAACCCTGTGCTGGGGCTGTGGGCGTCCCGCGCGCACACAGGAGGAAGGCCACAAACACTTGTCTGGTCTGCTCTGGTCTCCCGGGGCCCTAGCTAAAACTGGGACCTAGAGCTGGGCTGCAGGGAGGAAACCGAGCAGCAGGGGAGCTGGGAGCCGCTCCTGGGCCCAGTTCCCAGGACTCACAGCTGCATCCTCCTGGGGGGGCCCCAGCTGGCCCAGCCACCTCACCCGCCGGCGGCCCCGAGGCTCCTGCGTGTTCTGCCGGCTCATTCCCACGGAAACCGAGGCTGGATCTGGGCGTCCCCCCGTGGGGTTCCAGGGTCTGTCCACCCAGCGATCGCCTCAAACCTCACCTGAGGATTTACCTGAGCTCAGGGAGATTTATCTCCAACCTGGCCTCAGACTCAGCCCCTTGAGGGCTACAGGACTCTGCATTCTTTAAGGGGCTCTCAGGTGATTCTGATACAAAGGGTTCCCGGGGCTGTACTTTAAGAAACGTGCTTCGGCCCCAGTTTCCAGCGCGCAGGTGGGTAAAGTGAGTCCCCGAGGGAGGAGGGGGCTTGCCCGGGGCGAGTTGGTCTGTTTTCCTTTTGGGCTTTCTCCCTGCCCCCTCCCCACCGGGTTTCTCTCTGTTTTTGACTCTGGATCTCCTTCCTCTCCTTTCTTTGGCTCGCCACCCCCTCGCCCGCCCCTCGGCGCCGCATCCGGCCCGTTTCACGATTCCGGAGGAATCCCCCCACCCGAGCCGTTTGGCCCCGCCCCAGACACCGCCCCCTTCCTGATAACTTGCTTTCACTGGCCTCTTCGTACGCCGCCCGCACAGCCATTGGCTGATTCCACACCCTCGGCCCGCCCCCTGTCGCGGGCCTTTCCGCGAGGGCGGGGGCGGGGCGGAGCCCCGCGGTGGGCGGGGCGATGGGAGGGCGTGGCCGAGCTTCCCGGCCCGCCCCGTCCAGTCCCTTCTCAGTCCTCCCGCGCGAGTCCCGCGGCAGCCCCAACGGCCCCTCAGAGGCGGCTGTACGGAGCCCCAACGGTCGGACCGACGGACAGGCCCCGGAGAGCAGGTGAGGGAGCGATGCCGGGGCGCCTCCCCATCTCGGCGCACCGCGGGGGCACCTGGACGCCCTGTCTCTCTCGCCCCCATGCCCTTGCACCCCCTGCCTATCGGTATCCCTGCCTGAGTTTCCCTGTTTCTCCCTTTCGCTCTGGGTCCCCGTCACTCTCCTGCTGCATGGCTTAGGGGAAGACAGATTGGGTCTGAACTGCCCTCCCAAGCGTGGGGCTCTGGGACCAGCGTCCCCGCACCCCCATGGGGACTCTGATGGACTCTGCCCCTTTCGCTGTGCAGGGTGCCAGGTGCTAGGGCCGGATTCCCAGATTCCAAAGTCGGGAGGGCATTTCAGGTAGTGGGCAGCCTGGTGTGCTGATGGGAGTGTCTGTGGCTTCTGGCTAGTCCAGGCAGCCGGAAGAGCCATGGCCAGGCCCACCCAGACTGGCCACCTGGGAGCTCCCCAGCGGCCTGAAGCCTTGGCCTCAGTTTTGTCAGCTGTGAGTTGGGACTGCAGCTGCTGAGGTAACTGGTAGGTGGCCTGACCTAGATCTTGGAGCGTCACCGCCTCCTCTATCCTGGGGGGCTCTCCTGGAGGAGGGACAGCCCCAGCCGTAAACGGGCCTCCCAGATTGCTTCTGGAGCATATCTGAGGCCGGCTGGCAGAGTTGGATGCCCTGGGGAGGCCCACGGAGAAGTGCGGGCAGTTCAGCCTCGTGGTTGTGGAGTTCAGACCCTGGAATCAGACCGAGAGGCTTAGGTTCTGCCACTCACCATGCTACCCAGCACAAGCAGTTGGATTCTCTGAGTCTCAGTTTCCTGTCTGTAGAATGGGAAGGGACCAAAATCCCTGGGGAAGAGGGCTGCTTCCAGGTTCAATGCAGGAATGTGGGCCTTGCATATCTCCTTCTGGTCCCCCCTCTCTCCCCTTCACTCACTCTGCTCCAGCCATACCAACCTCCACGTTCCTCCAAAACTCCAGACGCGGTCCTGCCCCAGGGCCTCTGCATGGGCTGTTCCTTCAACTGCCATGCCAAGTCCATGGGCACCGACTTTAAAACATAACAAGTTGCCTAGATGGGCTGGGCCAAGAGACTGCCAGGCAAGGGCTGGGCGGCTGGGAGGAGCAGAGAGGGGCCGGCCCTGGGACGCGGTACCTATGGAAACCAGAACAAAGAGTTGTCGCCCCAGCCACACAAACACCTGGGCTGTGCTTCTCCCACTTGGCAGGCCTGGTGGCCCGGGACGCTGGTAGTAGGTGAGTGCCCAGACCACTGGGGGGCTGCTAGTGGGGGGCTTGAACCCCTCTCTGATGAGGGTGGGAGGTCCCTAACTGAATAGATGAGTCAGACAGGTGCAGATTGGGAGCCCTATGGTTTTCTCTCCTGCTGCATAGCCTTGGGCAGCTCAGATGCTCTCTGAACCTGTTTCCTCATCTGAGGCCTGGGTAGGACAGGGGCCTTTTGGTTGCTTGGTGATCTGATATGGTGGGTTTAAGAGGCTTCAGTGTCCCTGTCTAGGAAACTAGGATTCAGGCAGTGGAGAGGGGCCAGGAGACGGTACCTGAGGACAAAGCTCCAGCTGTTGTGGCTGAAATGTCCCCGCCCAGAGTCAGATGCTGAATAATGGAAGAGCCTCATCCAAGTACAGCCCCAGGTGTTAAGAGATGTGGGGGGGGGGTGTCCCACAATCCCAGGTGTTAGAGATGGAGGTGGTTGTCCACGGCCCCCTGTGTTAGAGACGGGGGGCTGTCCATAGCCCCAGGTGTTAGAGATGGGGGGCTGTCCACAACCCCCGGTATTAGAGATGTAGAGGTGGGGGTCCATGGCTCCAAGTGTTAGAGACGTAGAGGCGGGGGGGGGGGGGTTGTCCCCGGCCCCGGGGGTTAGAGACATAGAGGGGGGGGGGCCAGAGCCCCGGGTGTTAGAGACATAGAGGGGGGGGGGCCACAGCCCGAGGTGTTAGAGACTGAGGGAGGGGGCTGTCGACAGCCCCCGGTGTAAGATACTTAGAGGTGGGGGTCCACAGCCCCAGGTGTTAGAGATGTAGAGGTGGAGGGGTTCCTAGAGATGGGCAGGACTGGGCCACTTACACAGCATGTGCACCTCCCCTGGGCAGCCCTTACCCCCTCCACCAACAGATAACTCTCTGGGATCCTCTACCCGAGCTTTCCCGGAAGTTCCTCTGTCTCAGTCCTTGGGATCATCTAAGACTGTTCTCCAGACCTCAACTTCCACTTCTGTCCAATGGGGTAGTAGAAGTTGGGGAGCATTTACCTGGGAGACCCCCCACTCCAGAGGAGGTTATGCAGCACTTCTATGTGACCTTGGGTTATCTTTGTCTCTCTCTGGGCCTCAGTTTCCCTGGCTGGACTGTGGGGCCTTTGGATGAGCTCTCAGATCCTAGACCCCTCTGGTGCTGGGAGGTCATTTATTCACTCAACAGATTCTGAGCCCCTGCTGTGAGCCAAAGCCTGGTACAGGGCGCCACTGACATGGCACTGACCAAGGCCAGGTCGGTGTCCTCCCTCACTTGGCTCACAGATCGGACTTGGGAAACATAGGTGATCATCCTGAAATACCATTCCGCTTCACTGTAACTGCATGAACACGATGGAGAGACAGAGGGACGTGGAAGTTAGTTTAAATGGGGGATCTGGGAGGGACCCCTGAGAAGGTGACATTTGAGCTGAGGCCTGAGTGACAAGAAAAAAACAGCCATGTGGAGACCTGAGAGGAAAGGCATTCCAGTTAGAGGACACAGCCCATGCAAAGGCCCTGGAGCAGGCCTGGGCCTGGAGTTTTGGAGGAACAGTGAGGAGACCCATGTGACTGGAACAGAGTGAGTGAGGGGAAGAGAGGGAGGGGATGGGGATGAGGTCATGGTCCCGTGGACAATGGGAAGAATTTGGGCTTTTACCTCCGAAAGGGGAGCTGTGGAGGGCTGTGGGCATAGGAAGTGGGTCCTGACTCTGGTGATCACTGGCGCCCTCTGGAGGCCTCTATGGGGAGGACGGATGGGGAGGTGTGAGAGCTTGAGCCGCGAGCAGGGCCCAGGGTTCAGAGAACTAGGATTCAGACAGTGCAGAGGGGAGAGGTGGGTGGAGCTGGGACTCCCCTAGGGGCTGCAGACACACTGGTGCCCCATGCGGGCCTCCTCCACTTGCTGTGAAACATCTTTTGCTAGGCCTGAGCCCCAGCCTGGCCTGGTCTTTTCTATAGGGGGTAGGCTGTGCTCTCTTGTCATTCCTGCTTGGTGCCCAAGCTCTGCTTCGGTGGAAGTCTGACCATAGCTGGCAGTGTCCCGGCTCCCCCTGCCGCCCAGCAGGTGGCCAGACCCGGCTCATCCTTGGAGTGGCCCCGCCAGGGCTCTGGAGAACCCATTTGAGAACCACTGAGATCACCAAGCCTCTCAGACGAGCAGATTTCTCTCTTCCTTTTGCCATATCCAAATTGGGCACCGACTGTGAGTTCCGAGCGGTGGCTGGTAACAGCCCGACACCGTGGGGGCCCTGGTGCCGGCAGCGGGTCTCATGCGGGCATAAGGACAGTGGGGGCATTTGCTGCTATGGACGGAGGCCCTCCCAGGCCACCGCAGCCAGGGCTTGGAGAGGTGAGATGGAGAGGCCAGCCCGGCCCTGCTGAGCTGATCCATCAATTATTGATGCCCTTTGTGTGGGACATGAAGAATTCATTAGGCGGGGACAGGCTCCCCGTGGACCCAGGGCCTGCTGTCACCGGCGCAGCCTGGCTCCCGAGAGCCCCTTGCTGTCTCATCAGGTTTTTCTAAGGCTGGGTTGTTAAACACAGCCATTATTAAAGATGACAAACTATGAGCTTACATTGTACTTAAAATGAGGGTATAGAATATTATTTGGCAATAAAAAGGAGGGAAGCGTTGACACGCACAGCCCCACGGATGGACCCTGAGCCCACGACGTGCAGGGAGGGAACCAGACAGAAGGCTACACGGGGTGTGAGTCTATGCATGTGACACGTCCAGACCAGGCTCTTCCACGGACGGGAAGGGGTATCATGGGGGCTGGGGGCTAGGGAGGGGACTGCTGATGGGGGTGGGGTTGCATTTTTGGGGTGGCAGAATGTTCTGGAACGAGATAATGGCAATAGTTGCACGACTCTGTGCACCTATATAAAAACCATAAGTTATACACTTTATTTTTTTAAAAGATTTTATTTATTTATTTGATAGACAGAGATCACAAGTAGGCAGAGAGGCAGAGAGAGAGAGGAGGAAGCAGGCTGTCTGCAGAGCGGAGAGCCCGATGCGGGGCTCGATCCCACGACCCTGGGATCATGACCCGAGCCGAAGGCAGCAGCTTTAACCCACTGAGCCACCCAGGCGCCCCAAGTTGTACACTTTAAAAGGATGTGTTTTATGGTGTGTGAATCATAGGTTGATAAAAGTCATAAAAAAGCAAATGTCATAAATAGTCAAAAATCATAACTTCCTAATTATTCTACCGTATTTTACCACGATCTGTACTCTTGAGGTTATTTTCGTCTCTCGGATGTGGTTGGTGGAAATGGCGAAAAGCTCTTCTCAGTTCCACCTTTGCTGATGTCAGGTTGGAAGCTTGAAATTGGCCCTGGAGGGGGAGCACGTACACCGTGGAAACCGGCAACTAGTACACATCGGGGTTTGCTTTATTGTCCTGTTGATTGTCTAGGCCAGGGGCTGGCAAACTTTTTCTATGAAGGGCCCGAGAATAAATCTTTTCAGCTCTGTAGGCCATACAGGTCTCTGTCCCATCTGCCCAAGGCTGCCGTTACGGTGCGGAAACGGCCCTAGATGGCATGGAAGGAATGGCTGTGGTCATGTGCCAATAAAACTTTATTGACAAACATGAGCAGTGGGCCACGGTTTGCCAGCTCCTGGCAGAACTCAAGAAAGTGACGCAGAGAATGCCAGTGCTGAGACTAAAACTCCATAATGCGTTGGGTCCACAGTGGTTTCCTTGTGAAAAGCACAAGAGGCTCGAGGAGGCGCTCCCCGGCCCCTGGTGGCCTGCCGTGTGGTTTGGCACGGACGGCCACTCTCGGTGCCGATGAACGCAGTTCTCACTCCCCTTGCTTCATGTCTGTCTGGCTTGTTCCCATAAAGGAGAAAATGCCAGGCGACATCCCATGCCCAGAACTGCACACATTTGTCAACCGCATCTGAAAGCCCAGCAATCGATCCCACTTGGGTGAAACGCACGGAGAGCATTTTGCGAGAAGCGATTTGGCCGCGGGACTCAACCCGGGGTTGCAGTGTGCTCAGTCCCAGTGCGATGGGGGAGGGCCGGGAGGAGTCTCCCCACCCCCAACCTCCAGGGCCTCCCAACAAATGGGGCCCCGGGCAGCTCTCCAACCTCATTTCCTGCCTGTATCACCTGTGCTTCGATCTGCATTCATTAATCAGTTAGTCATTCAACAATCCTCTGATGACGATCCATTGCCGACCCAGGGCTGGGCACCGGGGACCCCGCCAGGACTAAGACCCATTACCCACCTGCATGGCCTCGAGCCTAGCATAGGAACCCTGAGTCACGAATCTACAGGCCAGTACGATGAACTGTCACAAATAGGCGGGGTGAGGTAGAGACCGGGGGTGAATGATTTGGGGTGTCAGGGAAAGCCTCTCTGAGCAGGGGGACCCTTATGCTGAGAACGCCCCCTGCTCCCCACCCCTGGGAGAGGCACAGCGTGTGCAGTGAGGGGATGGGCGAGGCTGGAGCCCACTGAGCAATGGAGGGACGGATGGAGGGGTTGTGGCTGTAACGGGATACAGGCTGACCCGGGCTTGGAAACTGAAGGGACTGGAGAGAACAGGGTCCGCTGGGAGGATGCTGTTCCCTGGTGTGTGCCCTTCACCTCTCAGGGGAGGCTCAGGGACAGTCCTGCCTCTGTAGGTAAGCGATGTCAGAGCAGCCCAGAGGTTCAAGATCAGGGTCCATGGCCCGTTTGCAGGGTGTTTGGGAGCTCGAGTGTCCAAACTGGGGAACAGGACAAAGCTCCGAGTCCAGAAGGTAGAGTGGGGCTGGCAGAAGAGGTATGGGCTGGACTCCACAGTTCTGGGGAAGAATGTGGAGCAAGGACTCTGTACCTGGACACCCATTTCATAGATGGGAAAGCTGCCCCCAAAGTAATGGGACTGTGGGAGGGCCCAGACAGTGGCCTTCACTATCCTAGCTGCTCCTCTAACCCACTAGACACAGTCCTGCCCCAGGGCCTTTGCACCAACTGTTTCCTCTGTTCCTCTGTTTCCTCTGCCAGACCTTGTCTTTCCATTCCCAGCTTTGGCAGCTCCACTGCAGAGAGGCCTTCCTGACCATCCTGGCCAAGGTCACCTGCTGTCCCTAGCCATCACTTCCCTGTCCTCCCTGGCTCTTATCTCTCCCTGAAATTTTCCCATTTGTTTTTGTGTTCACTGGTTATTAGTGTCTCCTCCTTCCTTGTTGCAACAAGGACACTTGGACACCCCTAAGACACTCCTCTTAGGGGACTATTTTAGAAATTTGGAGGGCTTTCTTTTTGCTTGTGGTGCTAACAGAATGATCTGGCTTTGGGGGGCAGGGAGCAGGGACACTAGGCATCCAGCCATGTGTCTTGAGTAGCCCCCTCACGCTCACAACTTCCTCATGTTCTGCTGGAAACAGATCCTTAAGTGGGCTTTTGCAAGGTTTTAATACTCAGCGACTGTCCCCAAATTGCAGCTCCTGGGTAAATTTGGGGAAAGGTGGAGCTCTTTCTGATACGAATCTGTAGCTACAAGTTCACAGCCGTGCCCCAGAAGCAGATCTCCGAGAGATGTGCTCTATCCTCAAGCGTGGGGGCCTGAGCTTCAAAGGTGGGGGATTCTTGTTGAGCAGCCCTGTACTGTTAGGTGCCTACTATGTGCCTGGCAAGGCAGAAGCAATTTGCAAATCTTAACTTGTGTGACCCTTTTATTTCTGTTTGTACTACCCTACGGGCCAAATCCTGATTTTTCTGTTCTTTTTAAATTTGGCTTTTTATTTTTTTTAATTTTTTAAGATTTTATTTATTTATTTGACAGAGAGAGAGAGAGAGAGAGAGGGAGCACAAGCAGGCGGAGTGGGAGAGGGAGAGGCAGGCTTCCCTCAGAGTAGAGAGCCCGTTGCGGGACTCGATCCCAGGACCCCAGGATCATGACCTGAACCGGAGGCAGGTGCCCAATGACTGAGCCACGCAGGCGCCCCCAAATCCTGATTTTTCAAATGTTCAATTTATTTAACATTTTGTGTGTGAGGCATAAAACATACACAGTAAGGGGCAGAGAGCTATGAAATATATACACTTGTTGTTGTTGTTTTTTTTTTAAGATTTTATTTATTTGTCAGAGAGAACACAGGCGGAGAAGCAGGCTTCCCGCCAAGCAAGGAGCCCAATGTGGGACTCGATCCCAGGACGCTGGGATCATGACCTGAGCCGAAGGCAGCCGCTTAACCGACTAAGCCACCCAGGTGTCCCTAAAATATATACACTTAATATATATAGTAAGAGTTCGGCTTGATGAGGTATAAGTCACATACCATAAAATTCACCGCTTTAAAGTGCTCAACTTCCAGAACATTCCTTCTCCCCCAAAAGAAACCCCATCCCCAACAATAGTCACACACACCCCTGCCCCACTGACCATTGTCTGCCTCCTGCTCCCGGCCCCCACGAGCCCCCTTCCCGTCCATGGAGGAGCCTGTTCTGGGCGTGTCACACGTGTGGACTCACACCCCGTGTGGCCTCTGTGTCTGGTTCCCGCCCTGAGCGTCGTGAGCTCAGGATCCATTCCCGGGGCACACATGGGGGGCTTCTCGCTCCGCCTCGGGGCTGTGGGACGCGCACGTAGGGGGGGCACATGCTGTGTGTGTCCCTTCGCCCACTGAGAGACACATGGTTGGCCCCACTGTTTGGCTGTAGGAGTCGTGCTGCCCTGCACACAAGCTTGCGTGTTCCGTATGTTCTCATCGCTTTGGGGGAGCTACCTAGGAGCGGAATTGCTGGGTCGCACGGTAAGGCTGTGTTTGTTTGAGGAATGGCCAAAACGCGGGTTTTCACAGCAGCTGCCCCATGTCTCATTGCCCCCAGCCTCAGTTTCTCATGACGGCCTGTGGCTGTAATCACAGCCCCTCCCACCAGCTGGGGGTGAGGGGAGGCGGTGAGGATTTTGTCGGGCATCTCCCTAGCAGCCCGTGAGGTTGAGCGACTTTCCAGCTGCTGGTTGGCCCTTGATGTTTCTTCTTTGGAGTAAGACTAGATTTCTTTTTATCGAGATATAAATTCACATGCCATAATCCATCCCTGGAAAGTGTAAAGTGTACAGTTTGCTGGGTATTAGCAAAATCACGGAGTTTTATGACCATCGAGCTTGACGGCTTTTTACATTTGTACAGACCCAGAGGGATGTCCCAGGCCCCTTCCCCGATCAGTCTGCCTCAGAATACCACCTTTTGGGGGCGCCTGGATGGCTCAGCAGGTTAAGCCTCTGCCTTCAGTTCAGGTCATGATCTCAGGGTCCTGGGATCGAGCCCTGCATCGGGCTCTCTGCTTGGCAGGGAGCCTGCTTCCCCCCTCTCTCTGCCTGCCTCTCTGCCTGCTTGTGATCTCTGTCATATAAATCAATAAATAAATCTTAAAAAAAAGGATACCATATTTGTACCATCAGTTTATGTTTTTAAAGATTTAATTTTTTAAAGATTTTATTTATTTTTGAGAGAGAGAAAGGGTATGCCTGAGTTGCGGGGAGGGGCAGAGGGAGAAGGAGAAGCAGGCTCCCACTGAGCAGGGAGCCCAATGTGGGGCTTGATCCCAGGACCCTGAGCTGAAGGTAGATGCTTAACTGACTGAGCCAGCCAGACGCCCCCTATTTTGTTTTTAAGCTGGCGGGTACAGGTAGACAGTGGTGTCTGCAGATCCCATTTCAGGGAAACGGGGGACCTGAATTATTTTGTAATAAAGTGGTCTGCATCGTAAAAGCTGGAGTCCCCCAGAAGCAGGGACGGGATCTCTTTTGGTTGTCCCAGTATCCCCAGTGCCTGGCACACAGTTGGTGCTCCCTAAGTGCTCGCTGGCAACTGAACGAGTATCCAGCCAAGGCTTCCGTCCTTTAGCAGCCTTGTTTAGCTTTGACGATAATGGGATGCTCAGGCCCTTGGTGGCCGGGACCAGAGACACTGACCATCTGGCCCTGGAGCCCCTCGGCAGTTCCTGGGAAGACCTTGCCCCAGAAGGGCCGAAATGGCTCAGCCTGGCCACCTCCTGGCTTGCCCGCCCGCAGACCTGGGGGAGTGTGCAGGAAGGAAGGAAGGCCGGGGTTTATTTTCGTCTGTGGCCTGCTCCCCGGGGATTGTAGTCATCTCCTTGTCTGCCTGCTTGGACCGGGGGTTTCTGGCAGAACAATGGGTCGGGGAGGAGGGGGGCGGTCACGCAGCTGGGCTGGCCCAGGTGTGAGCAGGCCTGGGGGCTGGCTGGAGGGGTTAGGAGTGTGGAGGCCCGGATGGAGACACCAGCTGCCTCTGCCCACCCCCTCTTCCTTCTGGGCTTAGGAGGAAGGTCCTGCTCGGGGCCCAGCTGCCCTCCAGAACCAACATGCTCAACCAGCACGTGCAGATTGGACCAGAGAGGGACAGAGCCCCTCCACCCCGCCCCCGAGGGTCACACAGCGACCGAGATAGGCAGCAAGGTCTGGGCTCCAGAGCCCTTGGGGTCCAGGTGCCTGGGCCTCCTCCCTGGACTCAGGGAAAGTCCTTTCCCTCTGAGCCTGTTCGTCCATCAGTAAGCTAGGGAGACTGAACCCAAGGCCTTAGGGGTTCCTTCTCATTTCTGATGGTTGTGGACATCCTTTCCCTCATGCATTCAGTAAACACTTACGGGGTGCCTGCTGTGTACCAGGCCCTGGGCTGAGCACGGGAGACACTGGGTGGACAAGGGAGCCCTGGCCCCTGGCTGCACTGTCAGGCCAGGGAGACGCACCGTGAAATCAAGGTGTGCAAGGCCAAAATGGGAGCATGCCTGAGGCGCCATGGGAGGCTTCCACGAGGAGGTGACTCTGACACTGAGACTTGGATGAGCAGTTTACAGGATGAGTAACAGGGAGAGGAGTGGTCCCGGTACAGGGAACCGGATAGAACATTCTAGAGAAACCAGTGGGAGGGCATCTGGGAGGCACAGGTAATCATCCTTCAGCAGCCTGAAGCTGCTGCTGCCCTTTTCCCAGAGAATCTCACAGATAAGTGGGGCTACGCCTTCAGGGAGCTGAATGGCAGAATTCCAGCCATGGCACCCAGCCCCTTGCCCAGGGGAAGCTCACAGCCTTGGGGGCGGGGGACATTGGGGTTGGCCACAAGCTTCTGCCCTAGGACAGAGTTAGTTCAATCTTCCCCATTTTACATATGGGGAAACTGAGGCACAAGGCAGTTATGTTGCTTGACTACGCGGTCAGATCTGGGAGCAGGTCCTAAATAGTGGGGCTAGATTTGTCACTAAAACAGCTCCTGGCCCTTGAAAACTCGAGGTGATCTGAGTAGGCCTGCAGAGGCGGTCAGTTGCTGTATTGCTGTGTGGCCTTGAGGAAGTGGCTCAGCCTCTCTGAGCCTGTGTAATTTCTTCAGCAAACTGGCAATCGGCCTACTGCCTAGTGGAAATGATGAAACGGGCACACGCTGTGGGCTCAGGCCCTGCCACGTGGTGCTGAGTCTGCAGCCCCCTGCTCTGGCCCAGGCCTGCGTAGCCCCACACGCTGGGGACGCTGTGGGGGGCAGGGAAGGCAGTCCTGCCATTCCCTGTGCCCACCCTGACCTCTGAGGGCAGGCGAGGGGGCAGTCCAGGGGGCGGGACTTCTCTTGGGGTGTGAGCTCACACAAAGACGGGCTTTGTGGGGGCTCTGGGGGCCGAGCAGGCACCCCCGCAGCCTCCCTGGTCTGGCTGCCTGGGGCCAGGGTGGGGGTGCATTCTATCAGGGCCTGGGACACTGGGTGAGGGCTGGGGGTGGGTCTCGGGCTCGCCTCATTCATTTTTCTGGAGTCTCCAAAGACACAGCGGGTAAGGAAGCAGGCCCCTCGCCTCCCTGTGGGTAGGGGTGAGGCTGGCCAGCTGGGGAGTGAGGGCCGGCAGGGGGGAGGGCAGGGCAGTGTTGGGGGAGTACCTGGGGCACTGCGTGGCCCAGAGGAGGCACCTCACAGTCAGTGTGGTTGTTCGGGGATGGCTTCCTAGAAAAGATGCTATCCAAGCTGAGCTGAGGGATGAAACTTCAGGAAGAGGCAGGGGCCCAGGAGCCAGGGCTCTGGGGGCATGAATAGGAGTTCACTGGGGAGGATATAGGCACCCGAATGAGGCGTGGGGCCTGGTCTCAGGAGCCATGGGAGCTGCTGGCTGGTCCTCAGATGGAAAGGGTCATGTCCAGATGTGCAGGTTGGGAAGGACTCTGGCCCCGATAGAAGGAGGTGGTTGGAGGGCAGCTTCAGAGCTTGGGGCATCTGGAAGTCAGCCATGGGGACAGGTGTGAGGAAGAGACAGAGATTGCAGTCAGAGGCCTGGTCACTGTGCCCTGAGAGCTGGCCTCCCGTTTCTCTTGGCCACTGTCCCAGCCCTTTCCTGGGCGGAAGTGGTCTCAAGTCAGTGTGTCCAGATCAGAGGTGGCACTGGAGCAATGTGTTTCTAGAAACCTCACACGTGGCCCTCAGCCCCGGGCACCAGAGCCCAGGCTGCTGTCCACCTGACTCATTCCTCGCTGGAGGAGGGCCTCAGGGCTGTCTGCTGTAAACGCGCCAGCACAGTAAGGCTGGGGAATTGGTAGTAACTGGGCTTGTCCACCCTAAACAGCCCAGGGCTTGGGGCCTAGGACCCTCATACTACTGAACTGCAGGATAGGGTGGGGAATGCCAAGCTGGACTGGGGGGGGTGTGGAATCGGCCTGTGATAACTCACCTTGAGCCTCTCCTCAGCCCACAGGGAGGATATGGTGGGTCTGGTGGACTGGAGAACATCCTGTCCAGATTTCACCATTATACATTCACTCTTTTGACTTTACCCTTCCTCCCTCCTGCTCCCTCCATCTCGTCCTTCCTTCCTTTCTTTATTTTTATTTTTAGATTTTATTTATTTGAGAGAGAGAGCACAAGCAGGGGGGAGTGGCAGCGGAAGAAGCAGACTCCCCAAAGAGTAGGGAGCCCTATGCGGGGACTCCATCCCAGGACTCTGGGATTATGACCCAAGCCAAAGGCAGACACCTAACCAACAGGGCCACCCAGGTGCCCCTCTTTCTCTTTTTAGAAATGAATTCCCTGGGGCACCTGGGTGGCTCAGTGGGTTAAAGCTGCTGCCTTCGGCTCAGGTCATGATCCCAGGGTTGTGGGATCGAGCCCCTCATCGGGCTCTCTGCTCTGCGGACAGCCTGCTTCCTCCTCTCTCTCTGCCTGCCTCTCTGCCTACTTGTGATCTCTGTCTATCAAATAAATAAATAAAATCTTTAAAAAAGGAAAGAAAAGAAATGAATTCCCTTAGATCCCTTAGGGTCCTCTGGGTCCCCATCCTTTCAGTGTGACTGCTTGTTTTCAAGGGCTTTTCAGTGTAGGTATCCTGCCCTGTTCTTGTGCTCTGTGCTCTAGCTCCTCTGGGCTGCAGAGTGTGAAGTCTGCTGGTCCCTCTGCCCACCTTCTTACCTGTCCCTCCCTCCAGGAGGCCTGCCTGCACCCCTGCCTCTCGGGGGTGCCCCTGCGATGGCATCTTGTAGCTCCCGAGGGTGGGACGGGCCACGTGTCCCTGGACAGGCCTCCACCCCGCACCCAGCCCCGGGGCCCCCCGGGTGCTTCCGAACCGCAGGCTCCTGTGCGTGGGGCTCCCAGGGGCTGGGCCGCTGGCACGCGCCCATTTCACAGACTAGCACGCCCGTGGCGGCGCACACAAGGGGCCTGCTGGGAAGGTCCTGGAAGGGCCGAGGCCCGGGGACTGACGCCCGTGTGCCTCTCCTCCCCGCAGGGCCAATGGACGCCTTCAGCACCAAGAGCCTGGCCCTGCAGGCGCAGAAGAAGCTCCTGAGCAAGATGGCGTCCAAGGCCACCGTGGCCGTGCTCATCGACGACACGAGCAGCGAGGTGCTGGACGAGCTGTACCGCGCCACCAAGGAGTTCACCCGCAGCCGCAAGGAGGCCCAGAAGGTGCTCAAGAACCTGGTCAAGGTGGCGGTGAAGCTGGGCGTCCTGCTGCGCGGCGGCCGGCTGGGCGGCCAGGAGCTGGCGCTGCTGCAGCGCTTCCGCCAGAGGGCGCGCTGCGCGGCCATGACCGCCGTCAGCTTCCACCAGGTGGACTTCACCTTCGACCGGCGCGTGCTGGCCGCCGCCCTGCACGAGTGCCGGGACCTGCTGCACCAGGCGGTGGGCGCGCACCTGACCGCCAAGTCCCACGGCCGCATCAACCACGTCTTCGGCCACTTGGCCGACTGCGACTTCCTGGCGGCGCTCTACGGCCCGGCCGAGCCCTACCGCTCGCACCTGCGCCGCATCTGCGAGGGCCTCACCAGGATGCTGGACGAGGGCAGCATATGACCCACGACCTCGGGGCTGGGCTTCCTGTGCGGGCGGGGGCGGGCCGGCGCCAGAACCTGCTTTCTCCCGTCCAGTTCTGGCCAAACCGTCCCCGTGGAGAGGACGCTAATCTGTGGGAGGCAGTGGTTTTACGGGCTCTCGTCGCCTCTCCGGCCGCCCCGTCTCCGGAGGAGAAGAGCTCGGCCTGCCGGCCTGCGGCCTCCCTGGGCACCCCAAGACTGCTGCCTGCCCTGACCCGCCTGACCTGACCCGCACCACCCCTCCAGCCACCAGAGGCCCCAGAAGCTGGCGCTTGCCACCTCATGACATGAAGGGTCGTGGGGAACCCGAAGGGAGTGTTACGGGGTGAGCTGCGTCTCCCCAGATTCTTTGAAGTTGTAGCCCCCAGGACCTTTGAATGGGAACTTCTTGGGGAATAGGGTCATTGCAGGTATCATTAGTTAAGATGAGGTCACACTGGTATATGGCTGGGCCCCCGGTCCTGGTAGGAAGGGGAACTTTGGAAGCTGGGGGAGCCCCCTGGAACGGCCCAGCTGACACCCGGATCACACGCTTCTGGCCTCCAGAACAAGAGGGAACACCGTTCTGTTGCTGCCACGGCTGGGCCGGGGGCACTCGGTTCCAGCAGCCCCCAGCAGCACCAGGAGCCCAGGAGCCCGCTGGGGGGGAGCTGCTGTCAGCGAGGATACCTTGATGGGGCCGGAATCGCAGCCCAGACTCCCACGTGGGAGGGGACAGAGCGTGCCCCTGACTCGGGGCTCCAGGGTAAAGCCATCTTTAAAAGCATGCCCATTTGAAGACGATTAACGCACATGTGTGGCAGACCAACGACAGCTGCAACCAGACCTCAGAAGGCAATGCCCAACGGATGTTGGCTTTAGGGACACCCAGAGGATGCAGTGATGCTCCGCTCAGGGTGCAGGTGGACGGGGGGTGGGGGGCCGTGGGAGTGTAGCTGCGTCCTAGCGGGCAGCAGGTGCACCCCGGCAGGACTGGGCGTTTGTTCGGGCACCTGCGGGGCAGGGGAGGGGGGACGAGGTCTGCGGGGCAAGGTTTTCAAACGGAAGGCCTGCACACCTGAGAAGACCGGTGTGGTGGGCCCCATCCGTGGTTCGAGACGCCAGGCATTAGTCAAGGAAAGCACACGTAACCATCTAGATGTGGGATTTTTCCCGGACACTTGCCTGAGCCTGCACTGGCCGCCGGTGCTGCTGCATCGACCTCGCCCCTCTGGCCCACCGCAGTCCCCACCACGCCCTGTCACCTCCCCCTGGCCCCCTGCCCGGGCTAATAGGGCACTATTGCTCCAGGTGCACAACAGCCTTTCTCTGGTTGCGTGTCTGCTTCCCCGAGAAAGCCAAGGTTCTCCGGCCCGGGACCCAGCTGCTCCCACCCCTGCCCCACCCCACTAAGGCAAACCAGCCCTCCCATCGTCCGTTCAAGACCTAACGTGCGTCCTGAGCACCCGAGAAGCCCCAGCGGAAAGCAAGCCTTTGTCCTGGGCTTTGCACCCTGAATGTATCCATGTGCACGCCGCTTTGGCTGTCCGGCCTGTCCTGACTCTTTGTAAATTTTGAGATTTAATTTAGAAAAACCAAAGAGCACCACAGAACTGTTTCAATAAAAGCACACATCTGTTTGCATTATGTGGGACTAGCGAGTAAATCGCTGGTGCTAACAGCTTTCTGTTGCCCTCCCAGGACTCCTGCCTTTCGAACTGAGCCTGTGTGTAACCTCACACACCCGCGGTCCTCGCTGAGAAGTTCAAGTTCTGCTCCCCCAGGGCCCGGGGGAGGACACGTGGGCCTGCAGAGCTCGGCTCTGGCGCGCCCCAACGAGGGAGGGTTCCGCTTAGCTCCATGTCAATGACAAAGACCCCGGGGCCAGGGTGGGTTTCCTTTTTGGTTTAGCAGAAAGATCTAGAAAGATGCCCACAAATGGCTGGTGGGGGCAAGGGTGACTAGTTTGCATCCGAGTGTCCTGCCATGTCCCAGGACACAGGAGCCACCGGCTCTGCATCCTTGACAAGCCCCCGGGATTCAGAAGCGGTCAGTGATTCCAGGCTGACCGTGGACACATCTGTCTGTCCTGCTGGGGTCAGGCCCACGGGACCTGCAGGGACCCCAGGGGCCATGTCACTCCCGCCAGTTTCCTCCTGCCTTATTTCTGTAGGCGGCCCCGGGGCAGCCCACCATCTCCAGGATGCTGTGGCAACACACCCTTGGTTTTTCCGTCCATTGAACCCCAAAACCGGAGCAGCAAAGGCTCCGGACCCTCCCTGAGGTCCCCATACCCGCCAGACCTCAAAGCACATCTGTTCTCGAGTGGGGCAAACCCCCTGTGGACACGTGTGCCCTTGAGAACTCTCACAAGCAGTGTGGCCCGTGTGAGCTGCACAGTGAGGGATGGGGGGGATCCTTCCTCCCGAGTATCTCTGGGGCCGGGGGGGCCCCTGCCCTTGCCGCGTGCTGTGAGAACTGCTGTCCTTCAGGCTCCCGTGCGTGCCTACAGCGCAGAGTCCCACTCCACTTCCCGCAGTGTGCGATCTGGGCCAGGAGCCCTCACACCTGCTTCACTGGCAAGTGGGGTCACGGCCCCGCCCAGGTCCTCGTGCTGGCATGGAGACGGCGGCCAGGCGAGTGAAAGGGGAGGGGCGTCCTCCGGCGATCCCACACGGTGATTGCGATGAGCAAGGACTCCGATTCATTTCCGATTCATTTCCGACCGTTTGCTTGCGAGAAGGCCTGGTCGGAGGGCAGGCTGAAGGGCAAGCTGGGGTCAGACTCCCAGGCCCCGCTGCTGGGAGAGCAGGACCTTCTGAGTGGCTGGGGCGTTTCGGGGTTTTATCTGTTGGCCTGTGGGTATTTGTGGGTGCTGTTGTTTTAAGTCGCGACCTGCAATCCGGCTTCAGAAAGAGAATCAAAGGCACGCAGCCAGGTGCAGGAGAGGTCTGTCCCCAGCACTCCCCGCCCCTCATGGGGGGTGACCTGCGGGGTGTGGCTGGACCTGCCCCATGAGCTCAGGGAGATCCAGGTCCACGGCCAACCGCCTTGGGACCCCGCGCTTTTGCGCCTTCAGAGGAATCGTGCCTGGAGATTCCAGGTGCCTGTGGTGACAGGGGTCGCCGCCTCCAGCAGGGCATGCGGGCGCGGGCGGCCTGACCCTGCTGCTGCCTCCGGGCCCCCGGCCCCAAGCACCCAGACAGGCCGGCTCCACTGCCAGCTGCCACTGTGGCTGCTTTTCAACCATCTTATTTATTTAAATATGAAAGAACATTTCATTTCTCCCCAGTTAGCCTGGAAGAAGGTCCCCTGGGAAAACTGTAAGAAAACAGTTGGCTCGGGCTCAGGACAGCAGGATCGCGGCCCCCGGGAGTGATCCAGAGCCCGGCCTGATCCACGGGGAGACCCACACTGGCTTCAGGAAAGCCGCGATTCCCCGGGGAGACCCCCCTCACGTTCCCCAGTGCCTTTTTTTGATAAGAAAGATGGGCAGTGGGTCCCAGACCCCCGCTCCATGTTCGGAGGACATCAACCAACAGCCCCCCTAGAAAACCAGTAATGCGCCAGCTCTCCCAGAGCCCAGCTCCTTCAGCAGAAACGAGGAAAAGCTGCCCCCCGATGGGGCTCCTGGTCACAGCTCACTGCGGGATGCCTTGGCCACAATCACCAGCTTGGACAGCTCGGCCTTGAACGCCCCAGGCCTGTGGGACACTGCAAGAGAAGAAGCACGTGCTTGGGCCCCCACCATTCCAGACGCTTTGCATCCTGGACGCACAGCCTCCAGAAGCGAACTCGACATGGAAAGGCCCCCAGCCCTGAAAGTCTTATGGGGGAGGAACCAAGGAAAGGAGAGGCTGGTGGGCTAGTCTTGAGGGCAGGAGGAGGCCTCCGGAACATTCAGGGTGGGAGAAGCCATGGTCATTTCTGCCTGGGCGAGGATGGATGGGGGTCGGGGTCGGGCTGCATCACCTCCCGCTTGCTCAACTTGTCTGAGGCCCAACGGTGCCTTTCAAGCAGGACCTGGGGCTGTGGCCTCCACTGGCTTGTCCCCAGTGGCTCAGTCCTGCCCCTCTGCTGTACAACCAGAGGTCAAGGTTCTGCTGGCCACCCCATCTCCTGTCCTGAACCTCTACCCAGGACTGCCCCCACACCCTCCAGGACCTGCAGGTGGGCGTGGGCTCCTTCCAGACCCAAGGCCCCTCCTCCCGAAAGCCCCGCCCACCGCATCCCCCCCACCACTCCCATGCCTGGTGATCCCAACCGTAGGATCCGTCGCCTCACCTCTTGTGTCCCTCAGGACCTCCAGGGCTCCCTACGACACGGTTCTACTCCCGTGTCCATCGTCATCATCGCTCACCCTCCTTGTTCTCGTGCACAGAGCCCCAACTCTGGAGCTTCCCACCCCTCTTTCTGCTTAGCACCTGCCCCGAACCCCCAGGGCCCTCCCTGACCTTAGGCCTTAGGGGTTTCTAACCCCGCCGCCCAGGCATCAAAGCTGTTCCTAGTCACAGAACCCAGGACAGGCTGTGTGGATGTCACAGGGGTCCCTTTCTGGGCAGCAATCCCACCGAACGTCCCCAAAGGGCCCAGCAGATTTTCATGCCCCAAGTAGGGCTTGGCCCGTCCCATGAGCTAAGGCTGGTTTTTATGTTTACATAGCATCAGCCGAAGTCAAAGGAAAATGGTATTTTGTGATATGTAATTCATATTTCCGTGTCCATAAAATCGAGTTTTAGTAGGACGCAGCCGTGCCCGTTCGGTGCCCTGTGGCTCACGGCTCTGCTCACCGGGGTTCAGTGGTCTCGGCAGAGGCTGTCATCTCCACAAAGCCCTTTACAGAAACAGCGTGCAGGCGCCGGGCTGTCCCCCCGACCTCCTGTGCCTGAACGTGGGCTCCATCTCCCCAAACCACCTCACGTACCTGCCGTCTTGGTCACTTCAAATTCCTCGCTTTTCAGGGGGACGTCGCTTTCTCGCTCAAACGCAGCTTTCGACTGAAAGAGCAAGCGGAAACGTCCCCGTCGGGCAAGAAGGCCAATCGGCCTGCTCGTCCCGCTCCCTCGCAGGGCAGCGCGGGCGACAGCCACGGGCTCTGCGGCTCTGACTGCGGGGGCCGCGGTTAATCCGCTTAAGAGGTCGCCCACCGGCTTCAAACTTGGTGCCTTTGCAGCCGATCCGAGGAGGGTACTTTCCCCTTCGGTGAACAGACGCAAACGCCAGAAGCGGGACAGTCTCCCGAATGCGATTACACAAATAGACTCGCGTCTCCTTCTAGGGGCTGAGTGAGTTTCCCCGTCCGCCGGGAGCTCGGGGCGCAGGGAGCTGCAGCCGCGGTGGGACGGCTGGGAGTGGCCCCGCTCCGTGGGTTCCGTGGGCTCCGTGGGCTCCGTGGGCCACGAACCACAAGCCGGAGGCGTGGCAGGCCAGGCCCTCCCCACCCCAGCGAGCAGGCTGCCCTCGCTGCCCTCGCCAGGGTCCTGCCCCCCCGCCCGGCTTCCCGTGGGGCTCGCTAGCAGGGGGCGCTGGCAGGAGATGGCGGGGGTCAGGGGTAGGAGAGGGAGGCCGGGGTCCGGTGCCTCCAGGGGTCCCCAGGGGTCAGCGGGGTCCCGCTCTGGGCCCCGCGCCCCGGCCCTGGCACGTCCCACCCGGAGTCTGCGTGGTGTCCCCCGTGCCTGTCTCCTCGAGGCCCCGCAGCCCCCGCGGGACGCCCCGGGCAGCCGCCGCCGCTCGCAGTACTCACGTAGGCCATGCCGTACTCGATCTCCGCGCCCCGCACCTCCGCCCTGAACTGTGTGAAGTATAAGTAGGACTTGCCCTGGGGCCTGCGAAGGAAGGGCGGGCAAGGAGGTCAGCCCCAGCCTCCTCAACATCAGCTCTTCCCTGTTTACTAGAACATTCTTTTGGCTCATTTACTGACAAGCCTGGTTCTCCTTCTGGGTCCGAGCTGTTTTACGGCAGAGACTGAGCGCCAAAGACATTCCGGGTTCTGTACGGGAACCAGGGAATGGCAACATCCCAGGGGCCGAGCAGCACAGGAGTTAACTAGGCAGAGGAGGGAGCGAGAAGGCAGCAGGGGGTCCCGTGGCAGGGGTCCCGTGACAGGGGTCCCGTGGAGGCGGCAAACGGGAGCATTTATAGAACCACCAGGTCAGCATGGCCAGAGCAGAGAGGAGCTGCAAGGGAGATGGGGGCAGCGAGGGGACCAGAGTGTGTGCGGGGTGAAGAGCCCCGTGTGGCCACGTGTGGAGAGTGGACAGGGATGGGGTGGAGGGGCAGCGGTCGGGGCGTCAGCAGGGAGGCAGGGGAGGTCCAGGGAGCCTCCCGCACCCTCCGAGCCCCAGCAGCTGCGCCGGGGCCCGCTCAGCCCACGTGTGAAGCTGGGAGAACAGCCCATTCAGCAGGACCTCTCGCCAAGCAGGCGGCCCCACAGCCGGGGGGTTCTGGGGCCGAGCGTAGCCACAAGCCTGTGTGGCTCAGCGCTGGCGCTCACACACGCCATCATCAGGACGGCCCTGGGGCCCCTCCGCCGCCAACAGGGGCGGCCCACAGAGGGCGTGAGTCCGGCCCCAGCACTGCCGAGGAGGCTCCTGCTGTTCAGACAGGGCAGGGAGGGGACTGTGGGGTGCTACCCAAGCAGGACTCGAACACGGGTGTCTTGCCACGGCCCTTGACGTTATCTGTGCCCCTCTGCCGACCCCCCGAGAGTAGGACCAGGACTTGGAGGTCCGTGAGTCCCCCAGAACGTGTGCACTACACCAGCCCTACAAGCAACGCTGGCAGAACCGGATCCAGGCCAGAGGCCTGGGGAGCAAGGCCAGGATGTGACGCCACTCCAGCGCCTGCCCCCACAGGGCTGAGCACCCCGTTCCCTCTGTCCCTTCTTGGGGTCACCGCTCACTCATGCCATACTAGGCAGGGAGACAGGGGGATGGTGTGGGGAAGCCTGGCCCCGGACCCCCCACGGGCCCTGGTGTTCATGAGCTTCCCTGGGGAGCCCTCCCCAGCAGTGTCACCCCGCCCCTCCTGCCTGCACGCGGGTGACCGTTGCCCTCAGTCCATGCCCCGCAGGGGTGATGGCTCCTGCTGCCTGGTGGCACCGCAGGCACCCACCCCCCGCAGCCCCAGAGAAGCGCCTCCTGCAGGGGAGACACCCCACCCCCCCGCGGGGACCCCGGGCTCACCTCCAGATGGTGCAGGTGAAGTGCTGGTGGTCTTCGCTGGTCCCCAGGCTCATCTGCCACTTCTGGGGAGAGAGAGAAGACACAGGTCAGCCCAGGACGCCCTCCAGTTCTGCAAAAGGCAGCCAACCTCCCCTGGGCCTCCCAGCTGCCACCTGGCTTGTGGGCGGGCAGACGCCTCCAGGCGAGACCACAGGAGTGGGAATGTGTCCTCAGGCGCCTGTCTACACCCACAGGAGGTGCAGCACTGAGACTGAGCCGGACTGTCAGCTACGGGCTTGGAGTGGCCGTGATGCGGCTGTGTGGGCTCGGCAACGGTCACAAGCGTCCCATTCTCAGTGGCGGCCGTCAATGACCGGGGAGGCTGTTGGGGGGGGAGGAGCACCCGGGGGCGTGTCATAATCTGTGCCTTGTGCTCACTTTTGCTATGAACCTAAAACAGCTTCTATAATAAAGCCTATAGAAAAAAACAAACCCTAAAATAAAAGGAGATCCTATATCCATGCTTGCTAGATCAGGACCAAGTCCCTGGAGCAGACATGAGACCGCAGTGCTCGCAGTTAGAGAGGACACAGGTGGAACCCACTGATGGAAGGCACCAGGAAGGTTTCTATGTATTCTTTTGGAAGGATGTGAAAGCGTTAGTTTTTTTTAAAAAATCAAGTAAGAATGGGGCCCCTAGGTGGCTCAGTGGGTTAAAGCCTCTGCCTTCGGCTCAGGTCCTGATCCCAGGGTCCTGGGATTGAGCCCCACATCTGGCTTTCTGCTCAGCAGGGAGCCTGCTTCC